>SEYY01019100.1:0-2500 GCA_009176605.1 Armadillidium nasatum | reverse complement strand
CGGTTGTACTTCTTGATTTCCCATGGAATGATTATTGCTTTGGGAGGGTCTGGAGTGTGCTGACGCATAACTAGTGATTCTTCTGGCATGGATACATTTTATTCTTTCCCTTCTACTAAACCTAACAAACCTTGGTTTAACTCTACTTGTTCTCACGCTATCCGCCGCAGGGACGCTGCCTTCAGAGATTACCGTCGTCTTCAAACCAGAAACCATTAACTTATATATTATCCCGGAATCATGCAAAATTCTATTCTTCGGACACCAAAAACTCTTTTTCTCCGAATGCAATAATCTTTTGGTTCCTTCCTCTCGCCCTTTCTGGCATTTTGCAAAATGTTCTAACTTTGCTTCTTTCCCTCTCTATTTTTGATGGCACAATGCCATTTTACCTTCTAAAGCTGAACTTTCACTCAAACTTTTGCTTCTAATTCTACCTTAGACGATTCCGGAGCTATTCCTCCTCCTTCAACCCCCTCCAACTCATTTATGCCTAAATTTCTTCTAAAGATGTCATTCTGCTCTCTCTGAGCTTAACACAAGAGGTGTATGGTCCTGATGGTATCCTCCTGTGTCTCAAAACTGTGCTTCCGAGCTTGCACCTGCCTTGGTAAACTATTTCGTCTTTGCCTTTCACTTCGACTTCCCTTCTTGCTGAAGTGCGATCACTTATCTCTGTATCTCTTTTTTTTCAAGTCTTCCGCAGGAAACCCCTTATATTGAAAGGAAACGTTTGTGCACTTCATGCTATTATATTCATCTCAGAATCGTGCAAATCATCCTTCGTAACACTAAAACTCATTTCTCGTAGAAAATGCAATATTTCTGGTTCTCTTCTCAGTTCTTTCAGGCATTTGCAAAAATGTCAACATAACTTTTTTCTTCCTCTTTCCCTCTTTAAAATCTTCCGACGGTACAACTGCTTTTTACTTCTTACAGCTGAACTCTTACTAAAAACTTTTTGCCTCTAATTTACTTAGACGATTCGGAGTATTCCTCCCCTTCACCCCCTCAACTCAATTATGTATAATTAGAATTTCTTCTAAGGATTCATTCTGCTCTCTCTGAGCTTATACTAAAAAGCTCCGTCCTGATGGAATTCTCCTTAGTTCTCAAACTTGCGCTTCCGAGCTGCACCTGCTCGGTAACTATTTCGTCTTTCTTCTACTTAACCTTCCTTCTGTTAGAAACGGCGCTCATCAGCCTTTCCGCCGAAGAAGGGGACCCTTCAACCCTCCACTCCGTCCTGTTTCTTTGACCTCCGTTCTCTCTAGGTTTCGAATCTATCCTTAACAGGAAATTTGGAACATCTCAATTCTTCTAACTTATCTCAGTCGCCGGTATAGCTTCGTAAGAAACTCTACGGGGATTTTCTTTCCTCTTCTGTTCTTGTCCCCGCTCTTCGGCATTCGGTGAATCTTTTGCTGTCGCGCTGACATATCGAAGCTTGTATAGTCTTCACAAAGCTTGATTCCAAACTTCCTCTTTCGGAATCTTCCTTCTCTTGTGACCTTCTCTTAATTCCTTTTTGGTCGTTCTATAGCAGCGTTGTAGACGGCCACCGTTCTCTTAACATATAATGTGGTATTCCTCAAGAAGGTGATCGGACCGAGGAGGAAAGAGTTTAACAGTAAAGAAATGATTAGAAGTTAAGGAAAGATCTAGAATGTTGGTTCTCTCCAGACGATTAGGACGAGTAGGGACTTACCAACTGCTCAGGTCGTTTGATACGAAATGAAGGCACGTCACCAGATTATCATGAGAACTAGAAGAAAACATATATATATATATAATATATAATATATATATTATATATATATAATAATAATAATAATAATAATAATAATAATAATAATAATAATAATAATAATAATAATAATAATAATAATAAAAAAAAGATTTGAATTGAATTTAAGTATTTTTCCACTTCCTTGACTCTTTGAACCCCAACTTACCTTAAAGCAAACGTCAGTGCGTTTCTGGATTTTGTGATTGACGTTTCATGATTTTCTGATTGACGTTTCTTTTTATTCGTAATTTTTTTTCAAGCTTTTCGTAAATCTATTAAATCTAAATTTTAATAAGTGATTTTACTTAACGTTAAAATTTAAAATAAAGTGATATTTTGATTATATTAATTTTCATTTATGTTGAAGTGTACTTCGAAAACTTAATTTACAGCAAAATATTTGTAAGCCTATTTTCTTAGAATTAATTAATCGCCCTCTTCTAATTTCAATGTAATTTCCTATGTAACCAAAGTAACAATATCAATTTCCATTGTCATAATTAAAAGAACCTTCATTTAATGAAATGTTTCACATGAAATAAAAATATTTCTTTCTTGGTAAGAATCAACTTGGTTATACCAAAATTTGCGTTATAATGTAAATTATTAAATATATTTTGGTCGTACCTCTTACAGAAATTTAATTAAAGACATTATTGTAAGTCCGTTATTTAAAAGAAAGCTACCATTATAAAGATGTCCTACTAAATG
>SEYY01019099.1:32500-42500 GCA_009176605.1 Armadillidium nasatum | reverse complement strand
AAATAGTTCATCAATATATTTTAATAACCATTAAGATACAAATAGGATCCAAATAATATAATGAGTAATAATAAATATAGTAATGATAATACATAAAATAGTAAAGATGGCAATAATAATAACGATTAAACAAAGCTTAACTAACAAGAAATGTTAAGTTATGAAAAGAATTTTTTAGAAATATTGGTAAATCTTTGAGCTTTAATCCTTATTCATTTTTCAGTAACAAAATTCAAATGATCAATTCATCGAATAATAGTAATAGTAATAATGAAAATAATAAAATAAGAAAAAAATTAATAATTAAAATAATTTAATAATAATAATTAATAATAATAATAATAATAATAATAATAATAATAATAATAATAATAATAATAATTAATAATAATAATAATAATAATAATAATAATAATAATAATAATAATAATAATAATAATAATAATAATAATAATAATAATAATAATAATAATAATAAATAATAAATAATAATAATAATAATAATAATAATAATAATAATAATAATAATAATAATAATAATAATAATAATAATAATAATAATAATAATAATAATAATAATATATAATAATAATAATAATAATAATAATAATAATAATAATAATAATAATAATAATAATAGTAGTAGTAGTATGCAAACTATTTATATTTTCTCACACAAAGTGACAAAATATTAAAGTCCTTTTCAAGTTAAAAAGTAATTTAACGGACATATATAATATATATATACTATATATATATATATATATATATATATATATATATATATATATATATATATATATATATATATATATATATATATATATATATATATATATATATATATATATATATATATATATATATATATATATATATATATATATATATATATATATATATATATATATATATATATATATATATATATATATATATATATATATATATATATATATAAGTAGAAAAATAAATAAATTAATAAAATAAAAAATAAAAGTAAATTAATCATCAGTCAGCTTTTTTTTTATGTCGACAAGTCAATCTTGTCAGTCGAATCAATTATGTCTGTCTAGTCAATCACATCACTTGTCAATGTCAATCTCGTCTGAAGGAATGAGAAGAGCAAAAAAGAAACATTTTAACTTCAAACACAAAATCAGTTTTTCGTATTTGTTTTTTTTTATTTTGCAAAATTTGTTAAAAATTCTTTATTTATTGTTTTATTATTATTTATTATTATTATTATTATTATTATTATTATTATTATTATTATTATTATTATTATTATTATTATTATATTATTATTACACACACATACACATAACCTACACATACACACACATCACACACACACACACACACACACACACACACACACACACACACACACACACACACACACACACACACATATATACATATATATATATATATATATATATATATATATATATATATATATATATATATATATATATATATATATATATATATATATATATTTTTTTTTTTTTTTTTTTTTTTTTTTTTTTTTTTTTTTTTTTTTTTTTTTTTTTTTTTTTTTTTTTTTTTTTTTTTTTTTTATTTCACTTTCCACCTTTCCCACTTTCGTGGGGTGGTGCCCGCCATAATTCTTTCACATACTTGCATACATACTTCACCTTTCATCTTCTCCCCTCACCACCGCCCTCCATCTTCCGTCTGTCCTCCTCAACTCTCCTACCCTCTTCCAGACTCAAATCCTTTGCACCCAAAATCTCCCTCACTCCATCCATCCATCTCCACTTTGGCCTTCCTCTCCCTCTACTTCCTTCAACCTCGGATTTAAGCATTCTGCACACTATCCTGTCTTCATCCATTCTACGCACATGCCCAAACCAGTATAGTACACCCTCCTCTGCTCTATCAACCATTTCCCTCCTCCATCCTCATATCTCCCTTATTCTATCATATCTGACCCTATCTACCTTTCTCAAACCACAAATCGCTCTCAGTCCCCTCGTCTCAAATACATTCAATCTTTTCATCGCCTGAGAATTCATCATTCATGTTTCGCATTCATATATTATAAGATGACAAACACATACACTCAAACATTCGTACCTTAATTTCCTTTGACGTTTTCCCTTTCTTCTATAATTCCCTTAATCCCCCCCATTACTTTCATTCCTTCCACCACTTTATTCTTTATTTCCTTTTTCTAACCCCCCTTTTCCATCCACCAACATTCCCAAATATTTGAATTCTTCTACCTCCTCCAGAAGAATTCAAATATTTAGGAATGTTGGTGGAAGGAACGAAAGTGATGGGGGGGATTAAGGGAATTATGGAAGAAAGGGAAAACCTCAAAGGAAATTAAGGTACGAATGTATGAGTATATGTGTTTACCATCTGTAATGTATGGTTGTGAAACATGGATGATGAATGCTCAGGTGAGGAAAAGATTTAATGCATTTGAGATAAAGGGACTGAGAGCGATATATATATATATATATATATATATATATATATATATATATATATATATATATATATATAATATATATATATATATATATATATAAATATATATATATATATATATATATATATATATATATATATATATATATATATATATATATATATATATATATATATATATATATATATATATATATATATAATATATTATATATATATATATATATATATATATATATATATATATATATATATATATATATATATTATATATATATATATATATATATATATATATATATATATATATATATATATATATATATATATATATATATATATATATATATATATATATATATATATATATATATATATATATATATATATAATAGGATATAATGATTCTTTCGTATTCTTGTAATTATAATGATAAATATTTTAATATTTGGCACATGAATTAACTTTTTAACTAAGTCTTAAAAATAAATAATTAAATCATATAAATTATAATAATTATTAGATAGGATTAAAGAAACAAAGAAAGAAAAAAAAACATTTAAATAAAAAGAATTACGAAATCAAACGCGGAAAAATGTTTTTATTTAAAAGAAAAAAAAATATAATTTTTTGATTATTATCTGAAATATCAAAATTTTTAAAAATAAATTTGAACGATCATGTTATTATCTTATGAAGTAATGAAGCACGATTATTATTAACATTTTAAATGATTATAAAGTTTATTATTGAACACGATGGATTATAATGTTTTTTACAATGACAAATTTGTGATTAGCAAAAATATAAGCAATGAGAGAGAGAGAGAGAGAGAGAGAGAGAGAGAGAGAGAGAGAGAGAGAGAGAGAGAGAGAGAGAGAGAGAGAGAGAGAGAGAGAGAGAGAGACGGCTGGAATAATGAAGGTAGAGGGGCTGAGAGAGAGACGGAATTAGAGAAAAAGAATGAAGGAGAGAGGTAAAGAGAGGGGGGAGAGAGTAAAAGGCGAGTGAGAGAAATTGAGGAGGGAAAGTTTTAGAGTAGAAATTTAAAAGAGAGAGAGAGAGAGAGAGAGAGAGAGAGAGAGAGAGAGAGAGAGAGAGAGAAAGAAAGAGAGAGAGAAAGACGTAAGAAACGGAAGGAATGGAAGGAGTAATTAAGAGAGACACGGAATTACAGAGAAAGATTAAGGGAGAGAGATAGAGAGAGAAAGAGTGCGAGAGAGTGAGAGAACGGGAAGAAAGATAGAAACGGAGTGAGGGAGAATGAAAGAGAAAATATTTAGAAGAGATAGAGGCGCAGGAGGAAAGAAGATGGGGAGCCTGAGGGAGAGAATGAATGAGAGAGAAGATTATGAGAGAATAATAAAGAAAGAGAGAAAGAGTGGTTTAGAGAGAGATGCAGAGAGAGAGAGAGAGAGAGAGAGAGAGAGAGAGAGAGAGAGAGAGAGAGAGAGAGAGATGCCAAAATTATTCGCTAAACTGTTGACGCCCAACTTATGTCTGCTTCGCTATAAAGGAAAAATATTTTTTCAATGTATGCAAATTAAAACTTGCAGAGGAGGAAACAAATTCCTTAGAAGTTTATTTAATTACAGTTTGTATAAATTCATATATATATATATATATATATATATATATATATATATATATATATATATATATATATATATATATATATATATATATATATATATATATATATATATATATATATATATATATATATATAGAGAGAGAGAGAGAGAGAGAGAGAGAGAGAGAGAGAGAGAGAATTATGAAACAAAATAAGCGAAATCTCATAATCATTTATTTTATTTGATGTTCATACAATTACAAAATATTTTCTTTAAATTGTATTATTATTATTATTATTATTATTATTATTATTATTATTATTATTATTATTATTATTATTATTATTATTATTATTATTATTATTATTATTAAAGACGTAATATCGTTTCTAAGAACTTTTACTTTTCATTTCAGAAACTGACCTGACCAATTTCAAAAAGGAAAAAGAGGAATTAAATCCTTTAATTTGGTTGCCATCTTCCCGTAATTTTGTTGCCAAATAATTTTTTTTGAAAATGATTCAAAATCGGTTCAAAAATCTATCCAATTTATTAAGTTTATAATTTCAAACCTCGGAATATGAGAATCTTTTACCTCAATAAAACAATATTTAAACTTAAATGTGAATGTATAATTAACAATCAGAATTATTTAACTTGATAAAGGGGAAAAAAATGTCATATTCATCCCGTTCCTCATCTCTATCAAAACTCTCCCATAAATGGCAACCGCAGCAATCCCATTTACAACATAAACCACTGAAAAGAAGAGGATCGACTGAGGCCCCTGCGTATACTCCTTTAAATTTAATAAGACACCATTCACTCCCAATTGCAGCCTATTTTCAAAGTCCAGATGTTCCGACGGGTTTGGATGCATCTCAGCCTCTTCTTCTTTACGAAAGTTATACCTCGAAAAAGGTCAGTATTGAGAATCCTCGTTTTCATTTGTTATTATTGAACTGGAACTAAAATAAACAGAATTTTTAAAACTGTTTTCGTTCTACGCGAGTTTTATGAACTCGTCTCCTTTATAACTGTTTAGGTCTTAGGATAAATAACCGCATGACCTCAGGTTCCCAAGAGAACTCGTGAGGTGTTATATATATATATATATTTTTTTTATTCATTTTTACAATATTGCATTTATTTTTTATAGTTTTCTCATAGTGTTATTGTATTTTTAAGAAATAAATTATAGCTTTTTTTGTAAATGAAGAATTCATTCGTGTTTTGTCGTTTATTAACATGTATTCCTTTCGGCTATAAATTGCCTTTAGAAACAATTTATGAATTGTGGCATATATATATATATATATATATATATATATATATATATATATATATATATATATATATATATATATATATATATATATATATATATATATATACATGATAAATAGATAGATAGATATATCAATAGAGATAAAAGTGAGAGAGAGAGAGAGAGAGCTATATATAACTGAGTATTTTCCATATATATATATATATATATATATAT
The DNA here is from genome assembly GCA_009176605.1 of Armadillidium nasatum. Lineage (NCBI taxonomy): Eukaryota > Metazoa > Arthropoda > Malacostraca > Isopoda > Armadillidiidae > Armadillidium > Armadillidium nasatum. The sequence continues at coordinate 36,956 of SEYY01019099.1, read as the reverse complement.
ATATATATATATATATATATATATATATATATATATATATATATATATATATATATATATATATATATATATATATATATTATAAATATTAAATATTATAAAATAAAAAAAAAAAATAATAATAATAATAATAAAAAAAATACACATGATAACAGATACATATAATCGATTATAGAGAGATGAGAGAGAGAGAGAGAGCTATATCCATGAACTATATATATATATAGTATATATATATATATATATATATATATATATATATATATATATATATATATATATAGTATATATATATATATATATATATATAATATATATATATATATATATATATATATATATATATATATATATATATATATATATATATATATATATATATATATATATATATATATATATATATATATATATAATATATATATATATATATATATAATATATATATATATATATATATATAATATATATATATATAATATATATATATATATATATATATATATATATATATATATATATATATATATATATATATATATATATATATATATATATATTGCAACAATTAATGGTCCTGACTATACCACGAAAATACATTTTAAAAAGGTCTATTAATAATCCAATATGAATTTGTGAAAGTATTAATAGTATTAAGGGGAGAATATTGCACTGTAAGAGGCTCTCATTGCATCACACAAAGTGTAAGTGTAGTTCCTTCTTTGCCCGAATAGGTCAGTCACACTTTGTTCCTAAAATAAAAAATTTTATAAAAAAAATTACAATTGGAATGGGTCGTGTTTTATTTCTTTAAAATATTATTATATTTGACTTTCTCACTTTATTACTATTACTATTATTATTATTATTATTATTATTATTATTATTATTATTATTATTATTATTATTATTATTATTATTATTATTATTATTATTATTATTATTATTATTATTATTATTATTATTATTATTATTATTATTATTATTATTATTATTATTATTATTATTATTATTATTATTATTATTATTATTACTATTGCTGTTTTTGTTGTTGTTATAATATTTTTGTACTTAATATATGTAACATGCATTCCATGTGCTCATTTAATGTTGAACGGCATCCACGAAACCGGTTTCGCATTAGTTATTATTATTATTACTAATATTATTATTATTATTATTATTATTATTATTATTATTATTATTATTATTATTATTATTATTATTATTATTATTATTATTATTATATTATTATTATTATTATTATTATTATTATTATTATTATCATTATTATTTTTATTATTATTATTATTATTTATATTATTTCTGTTATTACTGTATTTGTTACTATTAATATTTTTGATGTTATTATTCTGCTATTTTTTTTTTTATGTTATTTTTATTTTGTGATTGTTGTTGTTATGGACGACAGCATAAATTAGCATACGAAACGCAGGATGATCAGTTAAATTATAATAAATAAACTGAAGATCTTCTCTCATTGGTGACCAGTGATCCAGCTCATTGTGTATGACTCTATTGCGTAAATTATTATTAATCACGTGATTTTACAGATATTACTCCTAATTTGTATATATTTTGCTGTACTTAACAAGTTGAGATTAGCCTAATTTCGGATTTGGAGCCGGAGTCGTAGTCTTGTCGTAGTCGGAGCCGTTGTCGGAGACGGAGAAAGAGGAGGAGGCAAAGCAGGAGCCAGAGTCGGAGTCGGAGCCGTTGTTGGAGACTGAGAAAGAGAGGAGTCAAAGCAGGAGCCGGAGTTGTAGTCGGAGCCATTGTCAGAGACGGAGAGAGAGGAAGAGCCAAAGCAGGAGCCGGAATCGAAGCCGTTGTTGGAGACGGAGAAAGAGGAGGAGGCAAAGCAGGAGCCGGAGCCGGAGTCGGAGTCGGAACCGCTGTGAGAGACGGAGAAAGAGGAGAAGGCAAAACAGGAGCCGGAGTCGGAGTCGGAGCCGTTGTCGGAGACGGAGAAAGAGGTAGAGGCAAAGCAGGAGCCAGAGTTTATACCCTTTGTTGATATTACGAATCAATTTGAATGAGATCCCTTTTTTTTATTATTACTCAGATTGACACGAAACTTTAGCCAGTCCATATTGAGCAATTTTCAATTTTCAAATTTAATTTTTTATTATCATTATTTTTTATTTTTTATTTTTTTATTTTTTTTTATCTTTATATGCTAAAGTTCAGCAAACGTATCAAGTTTTATTAACAATTTTAGTTTTAAGTGTAATTCTTATGGTAATAATAATAATAATAATAATAATAATAATAATAATAATAATAATAATAATAATAATAATAATAATAATAATAATAATAATAATAATAATAATAATTTTTTTTTTTTTTTTTTTTTATTTATTTTTTTTTTTATTATTATTATTATTATTATTATTATTATTATTATTATTATTATTATTATTATTATTATTATTATTATTATTTTATTTTTATTTTTTATTATTATTACTATTATTATTTTTAATTTTGTGATTATTACTATTATTATAATTATTAATATTTTTGAGTTTTCGTTTGCATTATTATTATTATTTTTAATTTTGTCATTTTTACTATTATTATTACTATTAATTTTGACATAATTACAATTATTATTATTATCATTATTTTTACTTACTACTACTACTACTACTATTATTATTATTATTATTATTATTATTATTATTATTATTATTTATATTTTGTCATTTTTATCATTATTATTACTATTAATTTTGACATAATTACAATTATTATTATTATCATTATTTTTACTTACTACTACTACTACTATTATTATTATTATTATTATTATTATTATTATTATTATTATTATTGTTATTGTTATTATTATTATTATTATTATTTTTAATTTTGTTATTATTATTATTATTATTATTATTATTATTATTATTATTATTATTATTATTATTATTATTATTATTATTATTATTATTATTACAATTATTATTATTTTCACCGAAAATTATTTGGTTTCCCACTGCCAACGAAGTTATAATAACTTACTAATTAAGGATAATAAAATGAAGACATTTAGAAATCTTAATTTTCTTCTCTGCTCTCAAATACTTTCTCAGAAGACGCGCTTTTTATGTTAGGTTTTGAATAGTCTTTTACGAACCGGTTTTGTTCGACTAGTCTTGACCCTCAGACCCTTTGTAAGTGGTTGTAAGTCAGGTTCTGCTCGAGTAGTCTTGATCCTCCGACCCTTTGTAAGTGGTTGTAAGTCAGTTCTTAGAAACCATATCAATGTAAATCGCTTTTCAACATTACATGTTTTTCACCTTCCTAATCTGTAGTGATTATATATTATATATATATATATATATATATATATATATATATATATATATATATATATATATATATATATATATATATATATATATATATATATATATATATATATATATATATATATATATATATATATATATATATATATATATATATATATATATATATATATATATATATATATATATATATATATATATATATATATATATATATATATATATATATATATATATATATATATATATATATATATATATATATATATATATATATATATATATATATATATATATATATATATTATTGATTAAAATTTGTTATGACAGACTTTCTATTGTTCTATTCCAGGCTTGGATCCCCCTCAAAAATCATAAGTACATATTGATTATTATCATTATTATGATTATTATTATTAAAATTATTATTATTATTATTATTATTATTATTATTATTATTATTATTATTATTATTATTATTATTATTATTATTATTATTATTATTATTAAATTTTGCTTTTCAAATTTTAGAAGAATAGTTTAGAAGTTTAAGTGTTCCAACTCTTTTATTTAAAATACTTGGCGATCCCTTGTAAAGGGATATGACAGCAGAAGAGATTCCGTATTAGCAAAAGCACAGTTTATTTTCAATACTTCTAATATCGTTGCCAGAAAGAAGTTCACGAAACCCTAATAAATATTTCAATCAATTTTATATTTCTGAAAAAAAGGGATGTAGAGACATATTTGAAAAATCCTGAAGAAGTGTTCCCAACACTGTCAAAGCCATCACATAAAAATCTGACTACTTCAGCATCTTCTCCAGTGAAAAGAATCTTCAGCTTCACAGGAAAAGTCTTTCGCCTTGACAAATTTTGACAGATTGACAAAAATTTTGAAACTCAATGTCTGTGAAATGTAACAATAACTTGAATTATATTTTTAGTATTTACACTTGAGAATATAGGATTCAAAAAGGCTTAAAAAATAAAAAAAGCTTAATTATTTTCAAATTCTTTTTATTCACAATTTATATTAATTAAATTATAATATATTTTACTATATCGTTTACAATAATTCAGAATTTAGGAATGGATATCGATAGTACAATTTAA
>SEYY01019099.1:0-17500 GCA_009176605.1 Armadillidium nasatum | reverse complement strand
CGGAGGATAGCAAGAGATGAAGTAGATTTAAACCAAGGATTGTTAGGTTTTTAGTTAAAGTAAAAAATATGGAATGTACACCTCCATGCCAGAATGAATCACCTTGGTTATGCGCTCAGCACATTCAGAGAGACCCCTCCCTCGGAAGTAGTAATCATTGTATAGGAAATCACAGAAGTACAACCACAGACCAGTTAGCAGCACCGAAGATTTAAAGAGACAGAAAAAAAATGATATATATATATATATATATATATATATATATATATATATATATATATATATATATATATATATATATATATATATATATATATATATATATATATATATATATATATATATATATATATATATAAAGGTAAAAATGTAAATACATTTTTAAAATATATTTAAAAAGTAAAATATTTTTTACCTTTTAAATTTTAAAGACAAGAAATTTGCGAGACATTTCCAATGAAACAAAAAAAAAAAAAAAAAAAAAAAAAAAATTCTTAAAAATAAAAAAAAAAAATAAAATTCGTCAATGTAACTTAGTAAAAAAAATCAATTTTTGTCACGGATTTAAAAAATGAACGACCGTGAATTCACGATAGAATAAAACGGTATTTTATCACCTATTTTTCATTTTTCATATATATATATATATATATATATATATATATATATATATATATATATATATATATATATATATATATATATATATATATATATATATATATATATATATATATATATATATATATATATATATATATATATATATATATATATATATATATATATATATATATATATATATATATATATATATATATATATATATATATATATATATATATATATATATATATATATATATATATATATATATATATATATATATATATATATATATATATATATATATATATATATATATATATATATATATATATATATATATATATAGGATGGTTCTCCGTGATAACATCTAAGGGTAGCTCTGCTCCTTATATGAATACAATTGAAGAAGTGTCGAAATCGCAGCCCTCGTTTTTTCTTACGCGATACGACATAACTGCTTACATTAAGGATGTGGATCCCGAAGGTATATATATATATATATATATATATATATATATATATATATATATATATATATATATATATATATATATATATATATATATATATATATATATATATATATATATATATATATATAGCTTTCTGTTTATGAAATTTTAATTTAAGTGAAATTTTAGTATCTACACCTATATAATTTGTAGCTTAAGTGAGTGCTACTGAAGGTACTAATTTAAAGCACGTAATGCATATTGGGTGTGCTGTTATATACATATTTTATATCCTAAGCTGTGTCTTCTTTGTGCAATTATCTCCCTTGTAATTAAACTACTTCTTCTTTGTCTATATGCATGTTATAGATAAATGAAATTTACGTTTATTTCTATTCCTACTTCAGAGTACAATCGGGTGACATACAGAAAGATCACCGTCAAGGGAGGACATGTTCTTAAGCTCTTGGGTATTTTTGAAGACCTGAACAGAAGAAAACTTTCTGGGGAATCTGCATGTGGAAAAAATAAGTTTATTCAGTGTCTAAATCACCTAAATGAGGTGAGTTATGTATGTTGAGTATATCTTTATCCACATACCTATTTATCTATCCATGATATATATATATATATATATATATATATATATATATATATATATATATATATATATATATATATATATATATATATATATATATATATATATAAAGGTAATCTTTGTGCCATTTTCTGTCACTGGACGTTTTTACGAAACTGCTCAACGTGGTTCAACAAATGTTAATAACGTATTCCTCGTATCTCAGATTTTAAGTACGTTCCAGTTGCCTTTGAACGTCCGACTTATTTGTGGATTTATGCCTCGGGTTCCTGAATCCTTTACAGGTGAGTGTTTTAATTAACATCCATTTTATTTGTGTATTGTTTTGGTCTTATAGTGAAGACTGACTTAAGAGATTCAGATTGCGAATTTTGTGAGGATAATTGGTCTTCGAATATAAGTGCAAGTAATGCTGCGGATAATTTGATATTCATAATATTGAACAAAAGTGCAAGTAATGCTGCGCGGATGCGAATTTGATACGCATCATAATGTACCTCTTACACTCAACAGAGTATCTGAATACTTCCTTTTACATTTAATTTCTTTAATTAACAAATAATTAAAGTCTTTAACCTGTACACTAAAACTTGCCCTTGTATAACCTTTTCATAAGGTAAATATTTGGATATTTCTGGTGTGTTATAACATTCTTTTATTTTTTATTATTTTTATCTGTATGTTTCTATTAACCTAATTTACAAGCTCTTTATAACATTTAGAAAACGAGTCTTGATTGAAAATTTGAATAGAATATTCTCTTGAATAGAATATTCTACATTAACCTTACTGATCCTTAGGAAATGGTAAAATTAATTTTATATTATAGTTGAATGCCTGTTAAAACTTGAATTTATACTGCAATTAGTTATTGTTCAAATGTAATTAGAATTAGTGTTAGTGTTTAAACATATAAAGTAATACTTACATTACAGTATTTTGGGCTTTATTACAGAAAAATGCATTTACATTTTTTTTAAGCAAATAGTTACAACTTGCATGTATTTTTAAAAGAACTTCTATGGGAAATGTATAGGAAAGTTGAAGTCTTTAAGTTACATAAGTTAAATATATATTATCAAAATCTTTGCAATTATTGAAGTAGTTTAAAATGTATATTGGAAGGAATGGCCTTTAAAATTCCATTATTTTAGCAGTTATTCGTTTGCTTCTAAGTATTAACCCCAAGCCTCTAACTTTGGTTTCTTGCAATAGATGAAATTGAAATTTAGCCATTAAAAATATTAAAACTAAATAAGTTTGAGAATATTTCGTCAATTTTACAATTTTGTTTTCATCCTTAATGATTGTACGTAACAGCTGCAATAAAATATCTGAAAACATAATGTGTTTTTCGTACATTTTTAGGTGTTCTCCGTTTGGAAAAAATTGAAAAAGAAACTGTTATATTAGCCTGTACAATTACGTCAGAAGCGAAGGCAACACTTCTCGAAATGGATATAGCTTCAAATTTTCTCCTAAGGCCAATTGTTGACCCAATGTATATGAAAACCCCAATTTTTTTAAAGTCCGTTTCTTATTGTTCTGAAGAGGCAGATTCCTGGAGAAGGCAAATTAAGGTGAAGTTACAAAATTATTTTAAAATTTAATCTGCAGACAATCAACTTCCACAATCTCTTCGTACAATAATTTCTACTTATTTATTATATTTATATATATATATATATATATATATATATATATATATATATATATATATATATATATATATATATATATATATATATATATATATATATATATATATATTATATTAATTGCATTAATTTTATTAATTTATTGCTCTATCTACTTATTTATATAAATTACCTTCTCCTCCTTCTCTTTGCGACATATTCCTCACATTTCTACTGAAGTTATTAAAAGTAATTATTATTATTATCATTATTATTTATATTACTATTGTTATTTATATTATTATTATTTTTATTATTATTAATGACTTATTGGTAGTAATAATATTAATAATTACTGCAGTAGTATTGTGATTAGTAATAATGTAATTTTTATCACAAACGAGCATAGTTTTTGGAATACGAATTAAACTAGTTAAGTCTTTTATTATCAACAGAAATGGTTAAAATTTGAGTGCAATGATATAACTGATCTCAATAATCTTATTTAAAAATCGTCATTAACATGTTTTTTCCTATTATTATTTTATCAGGTGATTCATCATATAACTGAAGAAGAAGAATCGGGATCATTTTTGAGACGTTCTTCAGTGAGTGGAAGTTCAATTGGCTCTAGTCTCTCTTTCTTTGAAAACTTCGACCGCCTTCGAGGGAAAGAAAGAGAGAGAAGCAAGAGTCGCCCAGAAAAGTCGTCCAAAAGTTTCTTTATGCGAGACAAGAGCAAAGACAATAATCACAGAATCATTAGCAACGATAAAAATGGTAAAGATAAAAATAAAGAAAATCGAGATAATGAAGACTCCCGAAGCAAAGACTCGAGAAGTCGAGATTCGAGATTGAAGACCAGAGTCAAAGACAAAATTCAAGATTTAACTCGGAATCGGCAGTATGTTGTTAACGGTGAATTTATAGCCATAAGGGTCGACGATAAGCTCAATGGTAAAAAAGGATTTGACAATAGAAAAGTTTCCAAACAAAATACTTATATATTTCAAAATGATAAAGTAATTAAACCAGATAAAAAACCTTTAAGTTCTGACGTTGATGAAACTACCATAGCAAACGTTATTAAGAGTCAAGACGAGTATGCAACAGTTCTTGATGATGTTAGTCAAGTTAAAAAAGAAACGACATATGAACAACCCGAGACTCAATACGCAGAAATTTGTGATCAGAAAGCAACAACTTCACACTGTAAAATCAAAGTCGCTCATACTGTTAGGATTTGTTCATAAAACTTAATTATGTATTTATGTATATTTTTTATGTTAACTTAAATATTTTGTTGTAAAAAAAAAAAAGAAAAGAAAACATTTTTGTACTTTATCTCAATATAAAATTAAAATTCAATAGAGATGAAATTAAATATTAAAGTATCAACTTACAAAACTTACCACTAAATTAATCCCGTAAAGATAAAAAAAAAAAAAGTCATCATTTGGTTCATACATAAAAGAAAATTTCAAAAAAAAATAATAACAACAATTTTTTTAACCTATTTTGAAATGTCTACCTTGACCTCAAATTTCAGTAGTATCTTTTGTGACAAATTTCAAATATATGATTAGCTAATGGATGACGTTCTAGTCATAATTTTATGCCTATTAAAATTGCTTGCTTTATCTCAAACACATTAAATATCTATAAAGATTTTTGTAAGGATAATCTTTTTAGTAATATGAATGAGAAAAAAAATTCTTATTGTTAATGTAAGAAAACCTTTAGAAAAAAGTTTAGAAAAAAAATTATCAAAAATATATTAGGAGTCTTATTTACCCATCCTTCTATATATATATATATATATATATATATATATATATATATATATATATATATATATATATATATATATATATATATATATATATATATATATATATATATATATATATATATATATATATATATATATATATATATATAAAGATTAAGGAGATTTCTAATATTTCGATATATCTAAATATCGATATATCACTGACAAAAGAATTGAAAGCACTTTCTAAGATTGGTTTCAAAAACTGGAATTTGATTTTGCAGACCTATCCGTTTTTTTGTATAGGTTAGTGTTAAAGTACAGACTAAGTATGTAGAGTTGAATATCAGATATTAAAAAAATGGATACTCTCCTTGTTAGGGAAAATACAGAGAAAAAACGGCAATCAGCCAGAAAGCCAGCGATCCGCTCGCTTTTGCTCGGTTTCTGAAAGCAGCTACAAACAGCAATTCTGCCAAATTTCTCCATTTCCCTCTCTTAGTCCAACAATGAAGTCATTAGTTAAGTCTAATGAATCTCTCTCTCTCTCTCTCTCTCTCTCTATATATATATATATATATATATATATATATATATATATATATATAATATATATATATATATATATATATATATATATATATATATAATATATATATATATATATTATATATATATATATATATATATAAAATCCATTCATCTTAAAGTTTTATTTTTTTTTTTTTTTTACTTACTTACTTACTTACTTACCAATATAATTGAAATCATAGATGTTCATGATAAAATCCTTCTCCTTTCCCTAATTGTACAAGCCATTAACATAGTACAGTGCCATTACCCTCTCTCGGTAACTGCCAAGCACACGACACGATGCTTAAAAAAGTTATTAGAAAATCCTTATATTTTAGATTTAATTAAATATTTTATATTAAATTAATAGATGAAATGATTTTAAAGTATCAAAATACTCCTTAAACTTAAAAAATCTTTTATAGAACGACGACATTTACATGTTTTTATGCTTGTGTGAATTCTTTTGAAAACGTTTGAGCACTTAGGTTTTTGCCGTTGCGAATGTAAGTCACTTTTACAATTATGTTTAAAAGTTAAAACGTTTAACTAAAAATACTCACCTAATCCTGAAGAAGTCGTCGGAAAGATGAGTACTTCACCATTTACTGTTTAACAATTTACTTATAGCCTTATGGTAGTTATATAAACTTTAACCCTTAGGGTACAGGAGCCTTTATAGAGCTTTGTGAAAGAAGTTAGGGCCAATCTTGACCTATTCAACCCTAAAACCTTTTAAAGTTTGCTATTTGAATTAAATTGACTTATTTGATTTGCTTGGGTTGAGTTAATGTATTAACTTGAATTGAATGATTGACTTGACTCTATTGTATAACTGGGCCTTGAGTTTTTGAGCAAAGTTTTGAGAGTTTTCTTGTTTGTTTGGGTTGGTTATGTTCCTACTAGGCTAAAATTTACCTAATTTACTACTTTAAAATTTATTTATGAGCTTATACTAACAAGCCAAATATCCAAGTTATTAATTCTTGGAAACAAAATAAATCCCCAACTCTCTATTTTTTTAACAACTTGCAGAACATTTTAAATGGTGAGTTTATTAATTTCTTTTTATTATTTGTAGGTTAATGTAATAGAAGTAAGTTTATTCTTGGCTGCACAGTAACGTATCTGCTTTAAGCGTTTTCAGGGGTTTCAGCGCCACAGAAATCCCAACAAAGTACGATAATTTATTAAATATTTCTTTTTAATGATTTTGATCCTGTTCATTATAACAAATTAATTTTTAGTATCATTTAACAAAAATGAGAGAGAAAAAAATAACGCATGTTAATAATATATTTAACGTTTCAAATTATAAACTCACCAATTAAAATATCTTATATCTTCTTATTTTTAGGCACTGTTCAAATTTTACAAGCGATAATTAATTGAACTTCAATATTAATAAAAATTAATTAAAACATCAAAAATATTTAACGTCATTACACGTCAAACTTAAGGAACTCACTGAACATAATAATTGGACGAAAATAAAAATAAAAAAATGCATATGTATAATACTTTCAAAATGCTTCGTGCGCTAAAAGTTTCGTTCGTGCGCAAGGTTTACATTTCTTTTGCAAACCACATCTTACTAATAGAAACGCCAGAGCAGCAATTATGCACACACAATTCTTTTGTCCGTTATATTAAAGGATGCGTTTGCAAAAAATTTTCAAACCACATACAGTATTTTCTTCATTTTGAATAACTAATCAAAATTGTATGACGTTTTTTTTAAACACTAAATAGCACTTCATTGGAGTGTTATTATAATAAGACGCAATTTATTATATATTTAATCCTATTTAAAAAATGAAGAAATAAAAAGTAATAAATAACAGTTGTACACTACCTAGTTGTATATAGTGGTGGTTGCACAAACCTGCAATCACACGTGCCACCCTAATATATATATATATATATATATATATATATATATATATATATATATATATATATATATATATATATATATATATATATATATATATATATATATATATATATATATATATATATATATATATATATATATATATATAGTTAGACAAACTAAATTAAAAATTAGCAATATCATTTAATATCATTAGAATAAAGTGAATTTCTGAGTAGTGAATCAGCACAAACCTGTAATATGAAATTATTATTCAAGTATATGTATACTTTTACTATTAACCTAACCTAACCTACTTAACTTAACCTAACCTACTTACCGTAACGTAACCTAACCTAACTTTCCTAACATAGCTTAATCTTCATAGTCTTCGTAACCTATCCAAACCTAACCTAACCTTTCTAATCTATTCGAATTTTCACAACCTTCCTAACCAAATCAAACGTTAGTGTGTGTGTCACTCTCTATATATATATATATATATATATATATATATATATATATATATATATATATATATATATATATATATATATATATATATATATATATATATATATATATATATATATATATATATATATATATATATATATATATATATATATATATATATATATATATATATATATATATATATATATATATATATATATATATATATATATATATATATATATATATATATATATATATATATATATATATATATATATATATATATATATATATATATATATATATATATATATATATATATATATATATATATATATATATATATATATATATATATATATATATATATATATATATATATATATATATATATATATATATATATATATATATATATATATATATATATATATATATATATGCTGGAGAGAGTACAACGTGGAGCAACAAGGATGATTTCTAGCTTCGAGAGTAAGAGTCATGAGGAGAGGTTGAAGGAGCTGGAAATTTTTCGGTTAATTAAAATGAGATTTCTCAGAGGTGATATGATACAAGTTTATAAAATATTTGCATCTGACAGTAATACGGAGATTGAAAAATAGTTGACCATGAAAGAGAAACTAGAAAACATGATAAGAAAATTAAAAAGAAGCCATGCCATCTTTATCTAAGAAAATACTCTTTCAGCAGTAAGGTTGTTAATTTTTGGAATGGTTTGCCACAGGAGATTGTTGATTGTGATATTCTTGCAGCATTTACGTGGGGGGCTAGATAAATATATGGTTGGTTTAGGCATCGTAAAGTATAACGACAAAGCCAAATTGGCTGGTATATGTGAATTTTTAGATTAGCTTGTAACTAAGACTAACTGGCAGTTTTGTAGTGGGTGTTGATCTTTGCATGTGTAATTAAATATATAGCAGTTAGTACTAAATATATGTAGGGGCTTAGTTTTATTTTTATCTTATTTTGCATGAATGAACTGATAACTAGGGATAGGATAGACCTAATCGTTGTTGCATGTATTAGAGTTAGCGTTGTTATCAATTGAAAAGACTGGGACATTCTCGATAGGCCCGTGTGGCTTCTAACTGTCTCTGTAGAGCATCACGAGCTCTCATTGCGTGTGGACGTGGTTCACTTGCTCTGAACTCGCGGTGGCCTGAAGGGCAGTATTTTGTCTGCCTGGAAGGACGGCATATCCCCTCGTCGGTGAGGTCCACTCTCAAAAACGAAACAAACCTGTCTCTATTTTCCTAATGTTCTCTCTCTCTCTCTCTCTCTCTCTCTCTCTATATATATATATATATATATATATATATATATATATATATATATATATATATATATATATATATATATATATATATATATATATATATATATATATATATATATATATATATATATATATATATATATGTAATTTATTTATTTCAGAATAAGAATTTACCTAAAAAATTATTTTCAATTGCCCTGAAATATAAATTTTCTGGAAATATTTGCGTTTATGATTTAGGAAATTTTTTAAAACATTGTTGAACTATGATAATTGAAAATGAATTTTGTTTGGAACTTGTTGATATTGGTAATTCTGTTTTATTCAAATTAAATTCAAGCAAAATCCCGCTTTATGAATCAAAACAAAACGAAATGTTATTTATTTTGCCCTGAATTGTAAAAGGTTTTCATATCCATATTATTAATAAATTTTTAATGTTGATTAAAAATGTTCATAAATATTTAAAATCATTAGAAAACGGTGTGCTGATAAATTTAACATTAGAAAAGTAGACTTAGAAGCCAGACAAGCCTATCGAAACTATCCCATTCAAAACGAATAATTAATTGTAAAACTAACACAAGCTACAAATACTAGGTCTCTCCTACCCCTAGTTATCAGTTCTTTCATGCAAAGTAAGGTAAACCATTATACAACTAATTAAACATGCAACATGTAATGAAACCACACCCACTACAAAACTGCCAGTTAGGTTTTAGGCACAGGCTGGTCTAAATATTCGGTAATAGTTGGGTTAATTTAAGCATTTTTTTTTTCTTAATATACAAAAGCAAAATGATCAGAAATGATTGAAATCATTTCTTTTAGTTAGAGTGTGGAAAATGATTATGTACACTAAAAACACCAGAAAACTAAAAGTGTAATAAATACATGGTCATTTAACAATACATGGTACATCTTCAATGGGATATTATCATCTAACTATGCACTGCTAGGTTGCTGCATTAGCTTCATAGTGAATTTTAAAAGTCGGTTGATTCAAACTAGTTTAATGATAATCATTGAAAGAGCCAATGTTCACCAGGTTAGACCTATTTTCTGGTTATAGGTATATATTTTATCCTTCAAGTCGAGGTTAGGTTAGGTCAAACTAATGTAAAAGTGTCTTTCCTGTGAATGAAATTTTTTCTTTGTATATTGGAATTAGGAAGACAAATTAGTGTGAAATAATTTAAGGTTGAGGTGTGGAAAATGATTTTGTAAACTAAAAAATAAAAAAAAAATTAATAAAGAGTAATAAGTACGTGAATTTAGCAATATATTGTGCAACTTTAATAGTGTATTATCATTTGGCTCATTACCAGGTTGCTGCATCAATGATGGTATGGAAATTTTATAGATATTTCGCAATTGAAATTTTTATTAAATCAAACAAATTATTACGTAAATTGAAGTATTGGAAATAATTTTTTTAAAATTATTTTTACATATTTTAATTATGTACTATAAATAGGAAAGACCCAATATTCACTAGGTTAAGAATATTATTGTTAAATGATCGTAATTATTATTTTTGTTGCATTTATATTTTTTTTTGGTTTTTAGTAGTAATGGGATGATAACAAAAGAAAATTCTAATGCCGATTCTAGCAAACCTTCCAATTCTGATACGGATGTTGATTCTCTCATTACTGTGAAAGAATAAAAATATACATTTTAAAAAACTTATAATATAATTTTTATATTAGATGTAATTCCATAAAATGAAGTTAACTGAAATATAGTATACCTTACTTCAAACACTTCCTTTGTATTTAGTTACAATTTAATAAACTATAATTATCATTTATTTTATTATAAAGTACTATGCAAATGAAATAAAAAAAGTAATAAAACAGTAAAGACTAAAACTTTTTTTTATTGAAAGAATGTTAAAGAATGGTAGGCTAAAGCCAGAGGCCTACTAATTTCTACCATAGTTGGGGGAATAGGGGGCCTGATCATTAAACCAATATATCTTGATACATGGCACTTGAAAGTATGCAAATCAAAGGAAGTTGAGAAAGTAGATAAAGGGAGTGTGTTCCAGACATTACCACTTGATTACATATATGATTGACTACATATAACATAAAGGATGAGACTGTGTAGAAATGGGTGTCACAAGTTCTCAATGGAGGAGGTATGCGATAGAAGAATTTAGAAGAGCAGTGTCCATCGAAAGTGAAAATATAAAGAGGGTGATGCAACAGTTTGATGGGCAGAAAGAGATTGGAGAGAATAGGTGAGAGTGGGAGAGAGCTGTATGAGTACTCTATACAAGGGTGAACAACACCCCTATAAAAAGAAATCAAGTGGGGTGGTGTGAAGAAATTCTGAAGACGCATCAGAATACCCAACATCTTAAAAGCTTGTTTAGGGTCATTCCACATCATATCAACCCAAGGTTTTAACCTCACCATCTCACATTTTCCATTTTTTTCTTGAACTTTACATGGCTGTAGTTTCTAATGGTTTGAAATATTTTCCTAAAATTTGGTATTATTCATAGTCTCCATACAGTTAACCATTGTTAAAAATTTCATAACAATCAGAGATGGTGAGGTAAAATTTTCATTATAATTGGGTTGATTTGATGCAGAATGACTGAAAAAAAAAAAAAATATATATATATATATATATATAAAATATTGGTTTGAAATTAGTTCAAGAAAATACTGATCTCATTCCTCAAATGCATATATTCTTAACCTTATAAAACTACCCTTTGATTAGTTTGGTTAGTTTGTCAGGCTAGGGTAAGAGCATATTTTCTTATGTTAGCTTATGATCAGGTTTGGGCTAGGTAATTTTAAATATTATAAAATTACAGCTATTGTAGTTACTTTGATTGAATTTAAAATTTTCATACATAGATCACACAATCATGTAGCTTTATGAAGTTAAAAAGGTATACACTGAGAGGATAATTTCAGTATATTTTTTTAAAGTAATTTCAAAGCATTTCTGATTAATTAAATGTGAGATTATATCTTATTTTTCAATATATCGAAAGATCAGAAATCTACTTTATATATATATATAGGAACCGACCGGGGCTGGAATTTGGCCGGGGCCGGGGCCGGGGTCACCCAAATTGGGCCGGGGCCGGGGTTATGGCCGGGGTTTCCTAAAATTTGTAAAGAGGTCAAAAGCACTGAAATTTTAGGTTAAGAAAATTAGATATAAGGTTTATTTAATTGTAAGGAAGGAGTAGAATAGCCAACATTCACTTAAATTAATGATTATATGCATTTTCTCTAAAAAAAAAATCAGAAAATTACAGTTTTGTATATTTAAAGTTTAAAAAAAGTACAAAAATTAAAAAAAAAATTATTCTAATTCATAATAGTGATTTAACACGTTTACCTAGGTAAGACCCAAAGGTAAAGTTTGAAAAAATGTAAGATATAAAATTATCAATTTAACCTGTATTTATACATATCATTGTTATTTTATTGCTATATGTATCAAACTTGTATCATTTAGCTGCATTATTTAAAAATTATTATTTTGTTTATACTTTCAGTCAATATGGCTAAAAGATCAGCTTCTGCAGTATTTGAATACTTTACAATGTTTCAGGATAGGCTCGAAATAGCTAAATGTAACATCTGCAGTCAGAAAATTAGAAGAGAACCTCCGGGTGCTACAAGTAAAAAAAAATTTCAACCAAATCTTTTTGGAGTATCTAAAATCAAAACACAAAGATGAACATTCACTAGCAGAAAAGGAGCGGTCAAAAGAAACAGAAAAGAAAAAAATCTTAATTTTCTTATATTTTGTTTGAAATTTTTTGTTATTATTTGAATGATTGAGCTGAAATTTTCAAAATATGTGAATTTTTTCACGAAGTTCTGAGTTGATTTCGAGCATTTTTTTTGAGTCTATAACGGTTTGAAACTTATTTGGACCCAAAGTTGAAAAAAATGAATAACTGGGTCAAACCACTGGTCCACATGAGCTGAAAATTTAACTGAATACCTTTGCCCCAATTTCTTGCATTGGTGGGAATAGATTTTTGATATCACGTCTAGAAAAAAGTTATAAGCACTTGAAAAAAATTTGCAAAAATCGTACCCTTCTGGAGGAAAAAATTATTTAAAAAAAAAAAACGCTTTTTTTTTTTTTTTTTTTTTTTTTTATTTGTGAATATTGTTTAGAAGAGGAACAGGGCAACAATTTTTATTTAGTGCATTTTTAAATGCCCTTTGTTTGAAGCGAGATATAGCCTCTCAAACTTTGGGAATTTTTGAAATTTGGCCAAAAATGGACCTTTTTGAAGGCTATATCTCAAAACCAACGAATCTCATCGAATAAAGTACATAGAGGAATTTGTAGCCCCACCCCTCCTCTATACACACCAAAAATAGGAAATGTTATAGTTGTATTTTTTTAAAAAAGATTTTGTCTGAAAAGGTGGATTTTTTTAGTTCAAAAATTTTTTTTTCTATAGTTGGTCAGTTTTTGGCTTATAACATTTTTTCTATAACTCTGGGAAACAAAAGTCTATTAGAGGCTTTTGTAGCCCATATAATTTTGAATAAATAGTCCAACTTTCAGCTCATTCTAAAAAGTGGTTTGGCACCGCCATTCTATTGAAAAAGGGTAAAATTTCCACAAAAAAAAATTTAAAAAAAAAAAACTTTTAACCGTAATAGACTCGGAAAAAACGCTAGAAATGGACTTTTCTTACCGGTAAAAAATCTATATACACTGAAAGTTTCAGCAGAATCGGCTGAAAATAAAAAAAAGAAATTTTTTTTTTTTTTTTTGTATAATTTGCCATTTTAACCCCGGCCGGCAACCCCGGTTTTCCCTGATTTTTAGCCGGGGCCGGGGTCAGTAAAAATGGCCGGGTTGGCCGGGGCCGGGCCCCGGTCGGTATATATATATATATATATATATATATATATATATATATATATATATATATATTATATATATATATATATATATTATATATATATATATTGCAATTGTCCTAATATCTGGACAAGTGGCAAAAATGTCACATTAAAATTTTCAATAAAATTCAGGAAAAAAAATACATCTTTACTTCAAGGAAACACTATTTCATTAACATCTTTGAAAGGTTATTGCATTTGCAGCTTATGATGAGCACTGGTATCTTTCCTGTATATTGGAAGTAAAACATGATAGTAATGAAGTATATATATATATATAAATAAATAAGAACGTATCATTGACAAAGGTAGAATATGGAAAAGCTGAAAATATGTTTGCCAGTCGAAATAAAAAATTTAAAATTTTTAAATTTTTTTATTATTATTTTATATATATATATATATATATATATATATATATATATATATATATATATATATATATATATATATATATATATATATATATATATATATATATATATATATATATATATATATATATATATATATATATATATATATATATATATATATATATTATAATAAATGTACTAAAAGGTTTTACAAAAAAAGAAAGCTTCTTTCATCAAGTTGTCCATCATTATATAACCTTACAATATATCGATAAAATAAGAATCACTGTAATTTTAAAAAAAGTGAAAAAATGTGATATTTGTACTTATTAAATTGCTTATATTTTCTAAACCAAGCAAAAATATTATATATATATATATATATATATATATATATATATATATATATATATATATATATATATATATATATATACTATATATATATATATATATATATATATATATATATATATATATATATATATATATATATATATATATATATATATATATATATATATATATATATATATATATATATATATATATATATATATATATATATATATAATATATATATATATATATATATATATATATATATATATATATATATATATATATATATATATATAATATATATATATATATATATATATATATGGTCATTCCAAGTCACTTCAACAAAAATTTGGCAATTTTTCCGTGACCCCTTTCGATTTTTTATGAAAAATGGCACACTAACAGATCTTGTTGAGAAAATATAAATGGCGTTTATTGCAGGTCTCTAGCTCATACGGTTCAGAAGATATGACCTTTGAAACTTTTGTCAAAAATGTCAATTTTCAGAGAGTAGTCCGAGGTCAAAATACAATATCTCGGCTTCTATGGCACTTAGAAGCATCGTGTAAAGACCATTTAAAAGATCTTGAATAGCGGTACAACATTTATTTAGATGATTTTGACCTCGGAGGTCAAATAAAAAATTTGACCTATTGTGACCTTGACCTTGACCTTGAAAAAAAACCTCCTCTTCGATTTTTTTCAAACTTTGCTGAATTATTGTTATATATGTATATTTTAATTTTTTTAATTGAATTATTTTTGGTTTTGGCTTGTTTAGAGAATATAAGCAATTTAATAAGTACAAATATCATTTTTCACTTTTTTGCGATTTTTATCTTTCAATGTATAGTTCCAACATTTCCATTTCTCTTTTCTCCATATAATATATATATTATATATATATATATATATATATATATATATATATATAATATATATATATAATATATATATATATATATATATTGTAAGGGGCTGGCTGCTGCCGAGTATATTTTTCTCGTTTCAGATTGCATGGGGTATTCTCTGAGGAATATAGTCTTACCTGCTTGTTGCTTTGCTGTTATGCTGTTTGATTTTGACTGTGCTTGGGATCCACAATATTAATGTGCATGTGCCATGTCCTAGACTGGAGAGCGTGAAGGAGATTGATGTTAACATGTTTATTTGTTTAGATCGTTAATGTTATTCTTCTATGTTAAATTTATTTTATTATTATTATTATTTATTGAGTGCACTTGTGCTAATGAAAAGTCTTATGAGCTATTGTTCCCATTTCGGGCAATAATTAAAAACAGGTTATTCTTATTCAAACAGGTTGTTATTTCTCAAGAAGGCATATTACCTTTCAGGAGTAGGTTATATTCTTGTGTTTTTATTATTATTATTAATTCATTATAATTTTTAGATCATTTAAACTAAGGTGAGGCACTGGGGTAATTATTTATAATTCTCACAGGTGCCGGTCTAGGGCCTTTTTGCCTAGTGCTAATCTGGAGTTATAATCTCTATACCTATCAGGTAGAAAATATAGATAAGAGACCTTAATGGTTTATGAGATTATCATATTTTTTTTTTATAAAATTTTAATATTTAATATTCACTTTGGAAAAGAAAATATGTCAGTAGTGTGATAAATTTCACAGTAAAACGCTTTCCACTTTCAAATCTTTGGTTGTTTTTAAGCCATTACTCTTTTTTTTTCTTTATTTTGTGTATATAAAGAGGCTATCTTGTGTACTGTGAACTATAGATAATTTTATGTGAACATTGTAAGTGTAAGATCAATATATATATATATATATATATATATATATATATATATATATATATATAATATAATATATATATATATATATATATATATATATATATATTCCCCATGCAATTGAAACGAGAAAAATATACTTGGCAGCAGCCAGCCCTTACAATATATATAATATATATATATAATATATTATATATATATATATAATATATATATATATATATATATATATATTATATATATATATATATATATATATGAGAGAGAAAGAGAAAATGGAAATGTTGGAACTATACATTGAATGAGATAAAAATCGCAAAAAAGTGAAAATGTGATATTTGTACTTATTAAATTGCTTATATTTTCTAAACCAAGCCAAAACCAAAAATAATTCATTAAAAATTAAATATACATATATAAAAATAATTCAGCAAAGTTTGAAAAAAATCGAAGAGGAGTTTTTTTTTCAAGGTCAAGGTCAAGGTCACAATAGGTCAAATTTTTTATTTGACCTCCGAGGTCAAGGCATCTAAATAAATGTTGTACCGCTATTCAAGATCTTTTAAATGGTCTTTATACGATGCTTCTAAGTGCCATAGAAGCCGAGATATTTTATTTTGACCTGGGACTACTCTCTGAAAATTGACATTTTTGACCAAAGTTTCAAAGGTCATATCTTCTGAACCGTATGAGCTAGAGACCTGCAATAAACGCCATTCATATTTTCTCAACAAGATGTTAGTGTGCCACTTTTTATACAAATCGAAAGGGGTCAGGGTTTTTGTCGTGTTGAAGTGACTTGGAATGACCCATATATATAAAAATTTTTTTTTAAAAAAA
>SEYY01019098.1:5000-28534 GCA_009176605.1 Armadillidium nasatum | reverse complement strand
AACAACCTCCCAAGACACTTACAAATCTCACTAGCAAGATTGAGATGCGGGCACCACCCAAACTTACAACATTACAAACACAATTTCAATCTAAACCAGGCAACATCTTCCACTTGTACCAGATGCAAAAGGGCCCCGGAGACCGTAAAACACTTTCTTTTAGACTGTCCCTCCTACTGTCGCCCCAAAATCTTCTGGGGCATCAATTCTTTGGAAGATCTCTGGACGAGACCGACTGCGGCGGGAAGCTTCATTAGCGAAGTGTGGCCGCCTCAACAGGGGGTGGTCAGGGGGTGAGAAGGTAAAAAAAAAAAAAAAGGTATATATATATATATATATATATATATATATATATATATATATATATATATATATATATATATATATATATATATATATATATATATATATGGTAAAGGTTAAGCAGGTTAAGGTTTCACTTTTCTAAGTTTGTATGTTTGCATGCTCCATGTAAAGATGAATGGGACCTGTGGTGGGATGAAGAAGTTGTAAATGAACTTCAGAGATACCTAACTTTTTGAAAGTTTATTTTGGATGAGAAAATAGGATTATTTCTAGAAAGTGAAATTCCAAGTAAATGAGAATGTAGGAAGGTTTCCCTTGTGTTTGTAAAGATGTTATAGTTGTGTTTGAAATTGATGAAAACAGATGAAGTAATTGAGTTTTTGAGTCATTGAAGAAGAGCCATTTTTTACTGTTTAGATTCGAAATACATGACTAATCTTTGATCAGTCAGTACCATCATCAGCTGTTTTTGGTTGCATAGAATAATTTTTAAATTGGATGGATTAATAATAGGTCAAATCAAATCTGCAACACTGATAAAAAATAGAAAACAATTAGTGGTACAATTTCACAAAGTAAAATGGATCAGCTGACACTACCAAATAGAATCCAAGTTAATTAAATGTTATATTTTAAGTTCTACTCAGATAAAATAAAGAATTTAACTGTAAAGGATTGTATGACACTTCCCAAGACTTAAAGATAGAAAAATGCTCACATGTAAATTTTATCAAAATTATTTGTTAAATTTGACTTCATTTATTGATTTAAAGGATTAACAGTGGCCATCTACAGTTATTTTTTAAAGATTATTAAAGAATGATAAAGAAGAAAGTGTGATAAATGTAGAATGACTTTATAGAAAACCAAAAATATTATATTAAGGACAATAGAAAGTTTGATAAGTTCAAAATGAGAGTCTTGTCTCCTCCCAATTTGATAAGTTAATGTAATTATTATTATTTTATTATTAATACTACTATTATTATTATTATTATTATTATTATCTAAAATCATGTTTTAGGCCAAATTTAGATGTTTAAAAAAAGAATTTTAAAATTTTAGACCATGAAAAGGGGTAAATTACAATATCAAATAACATTTAATTACAAGCCAAATATATCACCATAATATGTTTGTGATATGTGATGAGAAGAATGCTTTATGGAAGGGTTGATATGACACATATGTGCAGTTATTTATATACTATACAGTTTGAGTAATTGCATAAAAAAAAAAAATGTCAACCTAAACAGATCTGGAAACTTCTTTGATATCACCTCGGAAACCATTTTGATTTGAAGTTTTCAATACAAAAAGTTTTGTTGTTCTTTAAACAAAGATTTTTAAGAAGCAAAATAGGAATTAAAATGTTTTGAAGTAAAATATCTTATATTTTATGTTTTTCATTAATGTTTTTATTTGGTTTTGTATCATCAGAAATAATAAGAATAATTATTGTTATTATAATTATTATCATTATTATTTTGGTGATTATCGTTAATTCTTAATCAACTCAAATTTTGATTTTTTTTTCTTTTTCTTGTCAGTCTTATTGAGCATTGTTGTATTCTTTGGGGCTCTTTGGCTTAAAATTTTTTACCTTTTTTAAATATATATCCATAAAGTTAGTTAAATTTATTAATTTTATTTTAGAGTTTTCTTCACTATGAATCAAACATCTCTTTACGAGAAAGTATAAAGAAAGAATTAGATGAAAATTCTTCTTTTATAAAGTCAGAGCCAAGAGAATCTGATTTGGAATTTGTCTTTAATGAGAAGATCAAAAATAATGTCATAAAATCAGAAAATTCTGACATGATCACGAAGGTTGATGCTGTTATTATTATTATTATTATTATTATTATTATTATTATTATTATTATTATTATTATTATTATTATTATTATTTTAAAAAGAATTTTATTCTGTTGAACAGATTAAAAACTTTTACTCAAGCATAAACATCAAAGATGAGATTGAAATAAAGGACGAGCCATTCCCAAATGAAGATTGTAGTGAAAGTGAAGATGAGATTGAAATAAAGGACGAGCCTCTTTTCACAAATGAAGATTGTAGTGAAAATGGACAAGATTTTGAGCAATCTTCTGAATTAGATGAAAATCAGGTATAAATTATAGAATTAAAATTAAATTTGATTTTTTAAGAATTTGTCACGTTTTACACTTTTTACACTTGTATTTAAAGAAAAATTAAATTAAAAATTGACTCATATATATATATATATATATATATATATATATATATATATATATATATATATATATATATATATATATATATATATATATATATATATATATATATATATATATATATATATATATATATATATTTTGGTTTGGTCAGTGAATAACATGTTTTATTGACACAGTAAGAGGTTGTTTGCTATTTTAAAACTCTACTACATGAATGAAATGAACAAACGAATTTGCTATTTTGTTTGGACTATTATTATTATTATTATTATTAATCCAATGTCTTTAATAGGAATTTATGAGCCTGACAAATGTTTCTTCGTTGCTGAATAAAGTAAATGAAAATGGTTTAAAAGCACATTTTGAATCAGACGAAGAGGAATATTTTGCTCAAATTTTAACATCAAAGTTTCCTTCGCTCCTTCTCAAGAAGTTGAGTCAAAAGGAATTAAAGGTAAAATATTTTAACTTATAAAAAAAATATTATTTTTATTATAGTAGTTTTGTATTAAATTTTTTATAAAAATTTAAATTTAGATGCATAAAAAATTTAGATTTTAAAATTTTAGTCCATCGAAGGGGTTAAATTATAATACCATAAAACTTATAATTAAAAGTCAAATAAATCACCATGAAATGTCTGTGATTTCTGATAGTTTTCATTTTAATTTGTATTTAATCAAAAATAGGCCTGCAGAACTATCTTTAAAATTAAAAAAAAAAAATCAAAATACAAAAATTTTTAATTTTAAATGTCTTCAAAATTTCATCATAATTCCTATGCTAAATTTCAAACATTTCCCCCTCCCCCTCCCCCACCTCCCTCCAAAAAAAATAAATAAATAAATTTTTACCTTCTCCAATCTTTTCCTACACAACGTTCCCTCAACCTTGGATAATTCCCCATTTTCGTAACTGCATTTTAGACCTTTTTTATAAAATCTTATTTGCGTAGTAGAACGGATCTTTTAGAATATTTACTAAAATAGTAGATTTTCAGTCAGCTGATTTTTATTTGACATGTTAGTTGGTTGTGTTTTCAAAACATTCAGCTGATACAGGATCATTCATATTCTGTTGTAAGAGAATTGTAAGCAGCCAAAACGGTAATAAAACCTATTAATATTATTGTTATTACTAAAGAGAGTATTTTCTAATAGGTTTGATTATACTGCTATACGAGTATTATATTTATATTTAAAAAAATAAAATTAATAAATTTCGAAAATTATATATATTATATATATATATATATATATATATATATATATATATATATATATATATATATATATATATATATATATATATATATATATATATATATATATATATATATATTAACTTATTTATTAAAATAAATTTATGTAAAACACCTCGTAAAAGTAAGCCATAAAATTGAGTTTATTTATATTCCATTTGTAGAATTGTAAATATTAAATCAAAAGATATATTCATAAATCTTAGGAAAACTTTGAATGTGACGTCATTTTCGCGCTCAAATTGTGGGTGTTATCCCGCCTAAAGTGACGAATAAAAGACTAATTAAGTGAAAAGGAAATGAATAGAAAATGAGTAATAAAAGTATTTAAATTTTTGTCAACATTATTATTATAATCTTTTTCAATTATTTTGCACAGAGTCTTAAGATCAACGCTGCTGAAGGAGAAAAAGATTTGGAAGTGAAAAGTACTTCAAGAAGCAAACCCCAGAGGTCAATTGTGCATCAACAAAGCATTAAAAAGTATCATGTGGAAAACCTCAGTTGCAGATATTGTGATTTTAGTTTTAAAAGCAAAGATGAGTTGAAGACTCATTTAAAAACACACAACAAAAGAAAGTTTAAGTGCGCTCATTGCAGTTATGAATCCAATTTCAAATCAAGCTTAAAATATCATAAGTTGACTCACAGCAATATAAAGTTGTATAGATGTTTTGTCTGCTCCTATGAATGTAATCATAAAGGAAACTTAAAAACGCACATGCTTATACACGCAAACGTAAAATTATTTAAATGTTCTGACTGCTCCTATGAATGCATTGAGAAAAGACGCTTAAAATCACACATGCTTGCACACACAAATGTAAAATTATTTAAATGTTCTTACTGTTCCTATGAATGTAATCAGAAAGGTAACTTAAAAACGCACATTCTTACACACGCAAATGTAAAACTATTTAAATGTTCTGACTGTTCCTATGAATGTAATATTAAAGGACAATTAAAAAGACACATGCTTGCACACACAAATGTTAAATTATTTAAATGTTTTCACTGCCCCTATGAATGTAATCGTAAAGGAGACTTAAAAACACACATGCTTATACACACGCAAGCGTAAAATTATTTAAATGTTCTGACTGCTCATATGAAAGTAATTATAAAAGAAATCTGAAAGAACATTTGCTTGCACATGCAAACGTAAAATTATTTAAATGTTCTTACTGCTCGTATGAATGTAATAATAAAGGAAGCTTAAAAACCCACATGTTTAAACATGCAAATATGAAATTTAAATGTGCAAATTGCAGTTATGAGACTTTTGATAAAAGCCATTTAAGAAGACACTCCTTAATTCATTCAAGTACAAAATTATTTAAATGTTCTCACTGTTCTTATGAATGTAATTATAAAGGAAGCCTAAAAAAACACATGCTTAAGCATTAAAATAATAAAAGTTTAACGGTAAATTTTATTTTTTTTTACTTTATTTTTAATTGTTTATTAAACCTCCGGGTAAGAAGTCCTATGTTAAAAAAAAGAAGAAAAAAACTGATTTTAAAAAGAAATATAAAACCATGCTTATATTTTGTGTCATTTTAAATGCAGTATTGTAGCACTTTATTTGTTTATGTATTATTTATTTCATTTATATTAATGGTTTTGTTTCTTTTTCTGCTAACCTCAACAATTTGAACTTTGATAAAATTATTTTTATTATTGACGTGTCTTCGCAATATTCTTCAGAAACATTAATCACGATTTAGTTTTTAATGTTAAAAAAGTTTAATTTTTTTTATGTAAAGATGGAAATTTTGAATGTTCCCCTCCCCCCTCCCTCATTTTCATTTGTCAGATCTGAGGACTCGGCGGTTTTTTTTGACTTTGTCAAATTTAGCCTAAAATTTATTTTCTTGCAATTTTTGTTGCTATTTGTATACCTGTAGGAATTTAACGTTCTCAGAACTGACGAGGGCAATGCCACGTTCAGTTGACTTCTGCAGGAACCCTATTCTATTAATACACATACAGTGAAGGAGCAATGTCCCTGCATTGGTGTATTTTATGTAAGGCATCGAATTAACTTTCTTATGTGAAGGTTCAGTAAAGATTGAAACAATATTTTTTAAATTAATTCTGGTAATTATTTAAAGAAATACTGTAATTTTTCTCTGATTATCAGAAATAGAACAATTCATAAAAAAATGTTTTAGACTGTCTTGTTGAACAATTATTACATATGATTGAGTTTCTTAGAAAAGGTGAATCACAGAGAACAAAGAAAGGACAAAGAAGTCTTAAGTCTAACCAATTAAATTTATTCTCACCAAATCTGCTCATATGTACTAGACCATGGTTGGCCTAAAGAAAGCCCACTGAGTCTGGGATTTTTTAATTTACAGCTTTAATTGTAATTGCATATAATTTTTTTGTTTATATTTAAGTTATACAATAATTAAGGTTTGATAAATTAAGAGATATTACTTGTTACAACATTACTCTGGGATCCGGAAGAAAATTAGGGTATGAATGTTATGATTTTTCAAATGTTGAAAGCACCAACAAAGTAAAATGCAAGTTTTGCATCAACGAAATTAAGGTTATTAACAAATGCACAAATGGATCTACAGAAAAGTGGATTTCTATTTTTATTCTTATTATTTTGCAGGCTTAGGGGAAGAAAACATGATTATGGACGAAATCAAGATTAAAAAGCTAAAACTGGATACAACTTACAAATATTTTGGTATAGAGGAAGCGGAGAAAAATAGGGAATGACAAAATGAAAACCAGAATAATTTAGGAAGGAATATATAAATAACCTTAAATTAGTTTTAAAAAGTAAGTCCAAAAAATTAAATTGAAGCAATTAAGATCTACTCTATAACAGTACATGGTAACTTACGGACTCTGCATCATTGAATGGTAGCAAGAGAATGAATTAGACATCATAATCAAAATGCTGCTTCCTGCTCGTAAAATATTGAGGAGAAGGAAGTAGATATTTGAGCTGGGTCAAAGATCTTAAAACAAAAGCATAATAATTTAGATTGAAAAAGTGTAGTACAATACTAAAATAACAATGCATTGTTTCCTGATCAGGAACCAAAACGTTTCTCAAAAAGAAACTCCTTTTAAATCCTTCTATATATATATATATATATATATATATATATATATATATATATATATATATATTATATATATATATATATATATATATATATATATATATATATATATATATATATATATATATATATATATATATATATATATATATATATATATATATATACAAGAAATATAAAACAAATTTTGCTTAAATTTTATTTTATAAAGTAACAGAAAACTACTTAAAATTTCTAGAAGTTAAAAAAAAAAACATCGTTGGTTCGATACTGAGGATGAAATATCGATATATCTGCTTTTTTAAATATCATCGATATTTTTGTTCATACTATCGATATATATCGAAACTCTTTTGGCACTATTAACCATAACCATTCTGATGCTTTTGTATTTACATGTGTGCTAACTTTTCTCTCATTATTAATTTACATTTATAATATTCGTGCTTTTGTGTAGTTTTATCACCGAGGATCGAGTTATGAAGTTTATGAATGAGAACAGAGCTTTTGCTTCTAGGAGGAAGTTTTAAAATCTATGAATAGGAACAGAGTCTTTGCTTCGAGGACACTTAAATTTTATGAGTGGAAACATAGTCTATTGTTGGCTCTCAGTAATGTGCCTCCAATGGGTAGACAGCATTTTTATCAGTATATCTAATTTTTGAACCAGATTAGAAATTTATATAGGATGTAGTTATTACTTTAATTTCATATGAACTCTTATGTGAATATATGATTAATTTAATATCTATTTTTTTTAAATATGATAAAATATAAATTAATTGATTGCAACATGTGCGAACTTCTTAAAGTTGAATTTTCAAACACAATTAAATTGACGAATCAAACAAAAGTTAGAAGGCATGGTCAGTAGGACAATGTTGCCTGACAACCATCAATCTCCTTTAGGTTTTCAGATAGGTAAGTAAAGTATAAGTAAACAAAAAATAGTTTTATATATTTATTAATTGCAATATCTTATTAATCAGTTTGTCAGAAAGATAGAAGATGATAAAAAATTATATAAAAAAAAAAAAAATAAATAAATAAAAATAGTGTTCTGTGAATGTCTTCTATTAGAAGGCATTGGCAAGTGGATATTATGCAATTGTTACTTTTCCTCTTGGTGAAACTATAACATCAAGTACCTGAAATAAAAAATATATATATTTTATTTTTAATATCTATGTATCTGTCATTGTGAATTATGGACCGACAGGGGCCCCAGTATATCCACTATGAAGTTCCTTATGTTATTTATAAAATGGGGGTTTACCTGCAGGGTTTAGTTGCAAATTATATTTATTAATGGTTGATTAAATCAAACAAAATATGAAAAAATTAAAATTTTAATTCCATTATTCCCTTGTTACATATTGGGTGGGGCAAAATAATTGCAACATAAAAGAGGTAACAATAATTCATTCCCGTAATCGCTATTCACTATCAGAATCTTCTTGAACATTTTCATCATAAAATTTAGAGTTTCGGGGAGTAAAATGTTCAGGAACAGAGGGCAGTGACGTTTGAATATGGTACTGCTCTAAGATTGTATTTTAAAAGCAGTAACATATCTGCATTTTATATCAATAGTTTGATTCTATCTTTTTGAATTAATTTCTCTACTTTAAATTCTCTTTCACTGGTGCTGGAACTTGCTGGTGGGCACAGATATAATCTTGCCACTGTTGCATATTCCTTTGGGTTAAAATATGTGCTGATATTGGAATCTTATAAATAAATAAATATATATATGTACTTTTAACATTTTGTTAGCATCATCAGTCAAGAATTAAATGTTTATCAGCAATTTGTTATTGAAATATTTTTTTAAATATAAAAATGCATGCAAATGTTTATAATGATATTTGTCATATTTTTCATTTCAAGTTTGTGTGTGGCCTTGGTTAAGCAGGTGTTTGGTTTTTTGATATTAAGTTAATTTACGCTATGTTACATTATATATTTTATTGTAGCTATAATTGAAATTTTGATATAGAAATCTTTCAATATATTCCAAACTTCCAATATATTGAAAGATCTGCCATCTTGTTTAACCTTTACTATATATATATATATATATATATATATATATATATATATATATATATATATATATATATATATATATATATATAATATATATTGCAAACCTCCATGTAGGGTGGATTTGAAAGTATTTGGGAAACTGTATGTGCAATGTCTTCTGATTTCAGACTTGCGTTTAAATCAAAAATTTTTGTAGCAAGTTTCTGGTCTTGGTTAACATGGTTGAAGACTTCAGTTTCTGTTAAACCTGGACTAACAACCTACCAAAGGTATAAGAAATAGAGTAATGGTTACCATGTTTTAGTATATCGCAATTCCCAAAAAGAATACTGTAAAAATTAGCATACTGAGAGCTTTATTCCAGAATTAGCAGCCTGGAGTTCTTGTCTTAAACCTTCAAAAAGAGCTCGAACAGACCATTTGGTTGACTGGTAAAAGTGAGATGCACTTGCGGGAAAAATTTTATGACAAGCTGATACTGAAAGTAAAATAATTAATAAAAAATAAATTGGATTAACTGCATTCAAATAAAATATTTTTATTTACAGCATAATAAATCTGGTATTGGTTTCTCTTTCTAAGTCAAAAAATATTTACTTTTAATTTATAAGTAAATTATCTTAGGTGACAAAATATATTATTTAATTTATTAAGTAATGAAATATTAAATTACTTAGTATTTAGTATTTTTTATTTTTTTGTACACAAGTAATATTCTGTGACTTTATTTAATACATAAAAATATATTCTTTCTTTATAATTTTATTAGTTTCATAGATAAAGATAAAATTAACTCCTTGTAGAAATAAAGATTCTACTTTATTTACTTAACAGTATTTTCATTGGTACCAATAATTTTAATGATTGTTGCCACCAAAGTTTGTTAAAGATATTAATCTCATATATTAATTTTTATTAAATTATTAGACGTAAAATTAATTAACAGATTAATTAAATTAGATAAAGGATATTAATATTTGGTTATAGATTATTAGCTGACATTTGTTAAGACGAAAAGTCCTAGACTCAACCTTTTTAAGGAGAGCTGTATGAGTGGAACCACCTCAGATGTGTGAGGTTTACATTTAGGCTTTCAACGAAAATCAAAAAAAACAAATTCACTATTTTTTATCTGAAAATCTCACTGCTGGTGGATGTAAGTCTTAATTTTTCATGTAATGCACCGTACTTTATACTAGCATTATGCTATTTTAAAATCTATTAATTAATTTTATGTCAAAATTGAGATATATATTCAAATGAATTAATCTTTTAGAAGTCTTGGAAACTTGAGACCCATCTACAGTGAATTAACGTTGCTATTTCTGCTACAATGAGAGTATTTATTATATAATCTGTTTATCCAGATATAAAGTTCTTACCTACTGATGTTTATTATATGACCATCATCTAAACCTCTTTCCTTAAGCGAGTTCACCGTCAATTTTGAGCAGAGACAGAGGGCGATCACATTTACATTAGTTATTTGACGCCATTCTTCTGGTGTTCCATCTGAAAATAAATATTTTAAAGCATTTATAATTTACAGTTGTATTAGTATGGGTTGTTTTAGATTTTATGTAGCTTTTTTTTAAAAATTTCCAGTTACTAATAAGTTTAATTGTTGATTATATCAGCTCAATCAGGTAATGTTTGCTATGAAACCTTATTCGTTTTACAATAACTTTTAGTAATTTACGATCTTATCCTAATAGCAGTGATTGGCTAAACTATATTAATAGTTTTGAATTTTACCCCTTTCGATGCTTAGAAATTTACCTTTATAACCTTTATCAGTTTATTAATTCATTAATTCATATATATATATATATATATATATATATATATATATATATATATATATATATATATATATATATATATATATATATATATATATATATATATATATATATATATATATATATATATATATATATATATGAAATTTGTAAAATCTTACGTAGTAAATCCAAACCAGTTCCTACAATTCCAGCATTATTAACACAAACATCAACCCCTCCAAAAGTTTCTTTAATTTTGTTAAATAAATTTTAAATATCTTCATCTTTTGAAATGTCGCACTGTACTGGCAGGAAGTTTCCTTTTTCATTCATTAGTTTTTCAACCATTTCCTATATATATATATATATATATATATATATATATATATATATATATATATATATATATATATATATATATATATATATATATATATATATATATATATATATATGGGTTGGATATACAGGTACTATCCTGCCCCATTTTTTTTTTTTTTTTAAGACTCTGCTATCCTGTTGGATATTAGTACTATCAGGTCGGCTGTTTGTAAAAAAAATTAATTTTTAATAAGACTAAAATTTTGAAATTAAAGTATATAACATGTTTTATGTTTGTATACAGTATTTCAATTTACTTTGGTACTGAAATACCTTCAGCTATTCATGTTAAATTATGTAGACATGCATTCAAAAATTTATTAAATTATTTACATAGGCTCAAACATGTAAGAAATTTTTTTCACAGAATAATAATCAAATTTTCAAACAGTTCACTGCTGTTGCTTCCATTAATTGAACGTGCCACACTATCACAGACCCTCCTATGCAGAGAAAATGTTTTTCTTGCAATTGATTCTTCTTGCAAACTGAAGCATCTATGTGAAGAGACCCAGAATGGCAAGTGAATTAAAATGACAGCCTTTCTCAGAAAGGAATTGCGATTGTCAAGGACTTTTTGTGGGTGAATAATATTGGGGATAGTCTTCTGCTCTCTTTATTTTTTCCCTATACCCTGAATACTTAAGACAAAGCAGGGACACTATATGTACCACTTGGATCATTTTCTCTCTTACCTAGGAACATCCAAGGCCTTTGACTTCTGCTAGATGGCTTTTCCCCGAAGCTAGCACAGCAGGAGTCAGCTCCTTCCCCTGGTTGTCCTAGGAGCATTTGTACATCCTAAACTATTATAGCTTGTGATGCACTGGAGAATGATTTTTGGCCAGGGACCAGAGTTTCCAGCATAAAAATTTCTTCTCCAGCTGGAGACCTGAGTCTCCAAAGAGATTAATTTTTAAATTTTTTTCCTGTTATATATATATATATATATATATATATATATATATATATATATATATATATATATATATATATATATATATATATATATATATATATATATATATATATATATATATATATATATATATATATATATATATATATATATATATATATATATATATAAAGTCCCAGGAACTACAATGCATAAACTCACACAAGACATAATAAAAGAAGTTGGAACTCAACATTTTCAACAACAAACTAGATGTTTGTGTTAATGAAAAATATTATGTGAATATTATAACTATTTGAAAAAAAAATTGAAAAGAAAAGGCAAGTGTCTTATAGTGCAGATTTGACCTACTGTGAATGCACTGCAAAAATATTTATCAAAACCTTGTAAGGATTATGGTGTTAAAACAATCAACAAAGAACCTTTGAGTTTATTAAAAGAACGTTTATTGCCTAATTTAAAGAAAAGAATGGAAGCATACGAGCAATAGTTTTAAATCCACAATATAAATTAGCTCCACATGATGTAAAAGAAGATAATGAAATAAAATAATATTAAATATGGAAATAAATTGAAAATTTAAAAGAAAATCAGAAAATTCAGTTCAGATTCAGAAAGTCAGGAAGATCGGTATTCTCCACCTCATTCTGATATTGTCAGAGAAACAAAAGAAATAAATGTTCAGAAATGAGACTTATTTTGCCTTTTGGGAATGCTTCAATGAAATGTTGCGCAGCCCACCTAATGAAAATAACTGGAGGAGGGCTCAGATATTCTTCATAAGAAAGGACTTATAGAGAAAGATAAGAAGGAAACAAGCATAGAAGCAGTAATTTAAAAAGAAAAAAAAGATAGAAAGAAATTAATAATGATGTCGAGAATTACTTTTCTCCTCCACTTATGGAAATGAAATCAACAAAAGGCGATACACTGGATGACCTTATTTGTAGAATAAGTCTAAATATCAATATTATTTTCCTGACAGTGCAAAAAAAAATGCTTGTTCAAATGTTTCAGGTAAGAAACATTTACACCGAGAAACGAAAAATGAATTTCTCTTAAATAGTCAGATAAGCTATATACTTCCTTCATAATTTGCAAGTACTTTGTTGTAGGGTCTAAATGACCAATAATGAAGTATATATATATATATATATATATATATATATATATATATATATATATATATATATATATATATATATATATATATATATATATATATATATATATATATATATATATATATATATATATATATATATATATATATATATATATATATATATATATATATATATATATATATATATATATATATATATATATATATATATATATATATATA
Source organism: Armadillidium nasatum (assembly GCA_009176605.1). Taxonomy (NCBI): domain Eukaryota; kingdom Metazoa; phylum Arthropoda; class Malacostraca; order Isopoda; family Armadillidiidae; genus Armadillidium; species Armadillidium nasatum. Next base: position 15,175 of record SEYY01019098.1, on the reverse strand, counting down.
TATATATATATATATATATATATATATATATATATATATATATATATTTTTTTTTGATGAATGAATTTTCACATCCACTGCCCTTTTTATTTTACAGTTTTCAAAGATTTCATCTTATTTTTTAACTTACATTTTTTTCTTTTTTCTAATTATTAAGAGTTTTAAAAGCGAATTATTTGTTTCTTGCTGTAGTTCTAGTCCCAAAGAATATTAAATAGAATTTTTGTTTCAGAAAATGTTAGATATATAAATTTATTTTTATTGCATACTTGTAACATAATAAAAGTTTAATTTTATTATTTAAAAGTAATTAAAGCTATGCAAAACACCAGCTGGAGAGAGAGGAGATCTCCAGCCAGAGCCGGAGTTCCAGGTGTATCACTAATTTAAGGATTGAGACAATCTGTTGTGCAGTTTCCAAGATGTTCTGCACAGAATCATGCTTTAGCTGTAGTGATTTTTCAGAAATAACTGCAAGGAGGGTCTTACCAGTATGACGTGGTAGCTCCAAGTTTCCTTTCTTGTAGCTAATCACTTGTAATAAAATATTGATTTTGTACCAAAAAAAAATAGTTAGACTATTGTATTTTGATATGAAAAGAAATTATAAAAATGGCGTATGGTGGTGAAATTAGAATCTTTATTCAAGTGTGCTGCTGTTAATGAGAGAGAATTGCAAAATATTTACCTGCATTTTTTCTATCCTTCGAGCAGCTCCCACAACTTTCATGCCATGTTTTACAAGATCTTCACATATGGCTGCACCAATGCCAGAACTTGCCCCTGTCACCAAAGCAACTCGACCCTTCCATTTTTCTATTGTCATATTTTTTTCATATATTTCTGAAATATTTGATAAATAAAAATTTAGTCTACTCTATAGATGATAAATTTTTTTATAAGATTATTAAAATTTTAATTCTGAGACTTTTCTTAACTTTGAAACTATAAAATAATTACAAAAATTAGAAACTGAAACCCTGGGGCGATTGTAAGGTATGAGGTTATTTTGAGCAATTCTTATTTACCTTTATTGCTTAGGCAACCTATAAAAGGTAACTTTATAGATGTTTAAGGCTAGTTAATTTTCAAGAATACAAGAAAAAAAGGGATGGTGTAAACCTATCAAATATTATCTCAAGTGAATACTCTTTCATACAGTTTTAGTGAAAAAAAAAGAAACTAAGCTACACAAAATAATGTCTACAATAACCAACCATAACTGTAAACTGCTAATGAAACAAATCATGCAAATTTTTTTTAAAGACTAGAATCTCTCTCCCATGCACGCACCATTATTGTAAAAATACCCAACTGCAGCAACTAATTTCATACCTTTTTTTAATCAATACAATATCTCAGTCAGTAGTATATATTAAGGTAAGGATCACAAATTATGTGTATACCTAGGAAAATCAGTCATGCAAAATTTTATACTGCAACCACTATTCAAGGAAAATAATAGTAATATTTATTAATTTATACCCAAATCAGTTACAAACTTTTACAACCTTTTCAGAAAGTTTCAATAAACTACTAGAGCTCTGTCATAAAAGAAATAATATTAAAAAATTAACCATATGTGTGTGATATTTTAAAAAATGTTAGAAGATGTTTTGAAAGCATTAAATTTTCAAAGCCAATATTCCTTGCAGTCACATTTGCATTTGAAGCTAAATAAATGGTAATAGGTTTTTTTTATCTTCAGTTTTAATGAAAATCAAAAGATTTTGCTTAGTCATCAAGGATTGAAAATATATTTTCTTTTATGTTTTAAGTTTCTTCACAGTAAGTTTCTTTTTCGTAGATATATGTTTGACAACCAAAGAACAGCAATGTACTCCTAAATCATATGATAATTTATATATATATATATATATATATATATATATATATATATATATATATATATATATATATAATATATATATATATATATATATATATATATATATATATATATATATATATATATATATATATTAAGGTTATTTAAAAGTTTTGTATTTTTACAATTAAATATTTTCTATATTAAAAAAATTTCTAATTTATTTCAGTAATAAGTTTTGAGAAACTGAAATGTATATATGGAAGATTTTCAAATTAAAATTTGTACATCAAAAGCTTTTCCATTAAAACAAACAGTAAAATGGTAAGCATTTAAAAAATGTGACTATTATTATTATTATTATTGTGAAATTTTATTTTTTCTCATATATATATATATATATATATATATATATATATATATATATATATATATATATATATATATATATATATATATATATATATATATATATATATATATATATATATATATATATATATATATATATCCTTTGGTGAGCAAAGGCGAGAGGTCTACCGATCCCCACCAGAGTGTGGGGATAATAGAATCCAGGAACGATTAAATATCAACATTTCCCGAAAGTGTGTAAGTCAAAAGAAGTTGGGAAAAAAGAAAATGGGAGTACGTTCCAGATTTTACCAGTAAAATACATGTAAGACTGAGTATAACGGTTAAGTCTGGGGTCAGAGTTGGACAGAGAAAGCATAAAACTGTTTAGAAAGATGTGTCACACGATCCTTACTCAATAGAGATGTGCAATGTGAGAGTTCAGAAGATCATTGTCCATTGTAAAAGCGACAGTATTGAGAGAGTGACGCAACATTTCAACAGGTAAAAAGAGAGTTAGTAAGAGCAAAAGAGTTTATAAAGAGGAAATGCTCTAGACTCCACCTTTGTGAGAAGGTCTGTATGAGTGGAACCACCCTAGATGTGTAAGGTGTACTCCATACAGGGGCGAACAATACAAACACACACACAAACACACACACACACACACACACACACACACACACACACACACTATATATATATATATATATATATATATATATATATATATATATATATATATATATATATATATATATATATATATATATATATATATATATATATATATATATATATATATATATATATATATATATATAAAATATTGGTGTGTGAAATTCATTATCTTCTTGACATTAATATCTTATCAAGAGGTGATAATTTAATTTTCACTCGAGTAGTAAAGTTATAGGTGAAGCTGTTTTAGGGAGGGAAGGGCAGAAGAAAAGTTGAAAAGGCTTTTAGTTATTGATGTATCAGATGCCAAATTTAGTGAATTGTTTCTGAGTACTGATATGAATCTTATCTCAAATGCTCCACATCTGTAGATGTAATGCTCTGTCAGAAATGTTTATACATACACACTCACAAACACAGTGTGTTACAGGGCCTCACCGACAAACTTGTAGGGCCGATTGGTCATACAGAAAAAATCTTGATATGTTAAGGACCATATACTCCCATCCGCGTCATTTCGGTGTTATGCACATCATGGATCCGTGTGCTCGCCCGTACCGTTAGGATATGAAATATAAAAAGTTGTACACAATAAATTTTATTGGAAGGCATGTTTACATTACAATGTGTGTTTAAACTCTGCCCTGCTCCTCATTACATGCCTGATACCGTCACAGCAATGACCGTCCAACTGTGTTGAGCAAGGCAGGATTCTGGGTGATGTGGTGAAACGCATCACTGATACTGGTAAACAGCTGAGCTCTACAGGTAACTAGAATTTCATACACCATATCTTTGACATGCTCCAAAAGATAAAGGTCAACGGGCGTCAGGTCAGATCATGTGAACGCGGCGGACACGCAACAGGTCCTGCACTTCTAATCCAGTGTTCTCCAAAGTCAATGATTATCTGCGCTCAAGCATCAACACAGAAGTGCGTGGAGAAGGCACCATCATTTACACAGCGATGAAGGAACCACCGTACAAAGTGCGTACGAGGTACATAATCATCTGGTCCCAGTTACTGAGCCCTTTGAAGGTTGTACACATGTAGATTTGTATTCCCTCAGAACCCTCCATATGGACAGGTGACTTACTCCATAACTTGCGCCACGGTACACGTGCTGGATGACGGAGCCTCGCTGAATCTCTCGACCACGTCATCTTCACAACATGCCTTCCATCGCCAACATGCTGTTGACGAAGGTTGCCCCTTCCCCGCAGGCTGCGATGTATTGCAGCAAAGGTATTTTGGTGTTGATTTCTCCTGTTAGGATAAGGTTGCTCGTAGATGCAACCGTCCAGCCTCTCATCCATTTCCTTTAGCCTCACCGTAACACATTATCATGTCCGTCAGTTCATGTAACTCGTAGTCCATCTTTACTGCTACCCGCACAACACAACGCGAACATACCAGTACGCACACGAAACAGAATAACAACAAATTGGGACTATGTACGTTTTGTGCACCTCGCCCGATGCGCAGAACTCCGAGACGACGGTTGAGGGTATATGTATGTCAACAAAAAATGTTAAAATCTGTATTACCTATCGGTACTACGAATATGTCGATGAGATCCTGTAACATATATATATATATATATATATATATATATATATATATATATATATATATATATATATATATATATATATATATATATATATATATATATATATATATATATATATATATATATATATATATATATATATATATATATATATGCCTGTAAACTTTAAAATATATAGGAACTATCATTGATTAATCTAATAATTAATCAAGCATTTGAATATATTAATAGGATTAATTTATACAATTGCCAGAGCCATATTTTATAATGCATTCTAAATTGTGAATGTGTCATTCGTCTATACTGAAAGTGTAAAAATCATTAATTAAAAGGTAATTACTTATAAATTCGTATGTAAAATTAAATTTATAGTACCAATACAGTTTAAAGTACTAGTAAATACTTATTGTGAGTACTGTTATTTTTAAGTTATTCTTTATGAGTTTAAATAATCTTCATCCCCCAGGAAGGACTATCGTCCTGTCAGTTGGATCTTTCGAGGAAGATCCTAGGGTTTCACGGGCCCACGGCGGTACCGCTGGCTGGGCCAGGCCTATCGCGGATGCCGGAGATTATTCCCATCAGTGGCAAGGGCACTCCACTGATGTACTCGTTTAACGACTGAGTCATTCGGAGCTAAGTGCAAGGAGAAAACAGCTCACATTTCTCGCTCCGGCCAGGCCTCGAACCCTGGACCTCTCGTTTGCCATAACGAGTGCTCGATCGACTGATTTACGGAGCCACTATGAGTTTATTTTTATGAATAATAATAAATGTAATTATATAAATAAAATTTAGGTACAAACTAATTAGTTTTATTTTCAGTGTCTGTACCACACAAGCGACAACTTCTCTTTAAAAAAAATAATAATAATAATAATTTGTAGCATCATTATGCATCTTTGGAAGACATAACCTTGTAATTTTTGTTGTTGTTATTTCTTTATTTTGCAAATTATCTTTACAGATAATAATTATTCTCAAAAACTTGACATTGATAATTAATCATTATTATTATTATTTTATGTTAAATTATTCTAAAGTAGTGTTATAGTTAATAGCTTCAAATTCAAGATAAAAAGTCACTTCACTTTTTTTCTACTAAAATGAGCTTCAGAAGGAATTGTATTTAGAACTTTGTAATAGAATCCTATCCACTCAGAAAGAGAGTCCTTTATTGTCCAAAGACCTCTAAAGTTGGAGGCTTACATCCTTCATAGTGGTTCAAAGTATAAGAGTCCCGGACTCCTCATCTAAGAGTCACTTCATTGGATTTTATTTTCCCTTCAGAGGTAGAAAGAAAGTATCTCCTCCCAAGATTGTTTTCCTAAGGCCATCTTTGAATTTATTATCTAGAATTTGAATTTTCTTCTAACTATATAATATTGTTTTATTATTATTATTATTATTAATATTATTATTATTATTATTATTATTATTATTATTATTGTTATTATAGATTTTTTTAAAGATATTTATTTGAATTATCATTTAAAATATATGATCAATTTTTTTTGTTAATCATTTAGTATTTATTGATATATATATATATATATATATATATATATATATATATATATATATATATATATATATATATATATATATATATATATATATATATATATATATATATATATATATATATATATATATTATTGATAATATTGACTCTGGATTTCTCGTGTCTCAGGATATTTAACTTGGGTTAAAATTGTTCTTCAAAATGACACAAATTACACATTGCAAACTCTAATATTTGAATATTAGAATTACTAGAAATACATAAACACTACACATTTGTAAGTGATGGTATTAAGAAGTAGAGTTTATAAAATTGTGCCTAACATAATAAATATGAAGTAGTTTAGGGTGAGCTCTGCACCACCTGCCATATCTTTGCAGTGAACCGCATGAGAACATACAGAAGGCAAAAGGTATAATTTCATCAAAGTTGTGATATCACCAGAATGCTCCCCAAAAAATCTCATAGAATAATGGAGGTTGGTTTAGTTAAATTTCCTTTGTTGTTTCTTCACTTGCACTCAGATTGTGTAGCAAACAAATGAACTTTCACACAAAGCATTAGCATAAAAAATCCAAGCTCTCGTACAAAACATATCAAAATCGAACACCTATATTGGAAGATTGTCATGATTCTGACCTTCGATCCTTCACTGGTTTAGCACATTCCTATGTTATTTGTTTTTTTCCGTAAATCTAGGCATTAATAACAAATAATCATTGGCCAGTTATAAAGTATGACAATAGTAGGATAGAAAATACATTTCTTATAACACAGTTTTTTTTTAAATTTTATTATTTGCAAATTTCTTATTCAATTTAAGAGAAAAATGTCAGAATCTTCTTTTAAAAAATAAAATGAAGAAATGTTCTTCTACGAGTTCCTCGTCAGTTTGATTACTTAATATCGAGTTTCAGAACTCCTCTTGGTGCAACTATCATATCAAGGACCTGAAATAAAAATCACATTTTTAGTTTTCATGTCTTCAGTAATTACCGTGACTCAAACGGTAGAGTGATTGACTCACTTGGGGATCCTAGGTATATACTACCTAGAAAAGTTCCTCTCCTAGAATAGGGCAATGCCCGAGAGATGTGAACTTTTAAAATAAAATAAAATAAATAAAAACTGATAAATCATAGAAATTCTTTAGTATAAATTATAAATGAAAAGTATATTCTTTGTAATAAAAGATGTTTCAGCTTGAAATTTTAAGACTTTTTAAAATGTTATTGACTTCCTCAGTTAGAAATAAAATCTTTTCTGCAAAGAGTTATTTAATGATGGTTCCTCGTCTGATTTTTAAGTCAGTCCAAAAATTATGTCAGTTCAGAATTTGAATCCATGTCCAAGTTTTTGCAAATCTTATTTTTTAGTTTTAATATTTAGTTTTTCCTGAATATTAAAATGCAAATACAAAGTCAACTAGATCAAACTACATCAGAGATTGGTGAAATGTAATCCCTTATGGAAACATCCTAATATCTTTCATTCTATAATTAAAAATGATCTTTACATAAAATGAGCTCCAATAAAATAATATTATATTTTGTAGCTCTTTGCATCTGATTGTGTGATTTTGTTGATCCAAATCTTTTGGTGACTGTTAAAATGAGTTAAGGAAGCATTACATTCAAGATTTGAAATGGTCAGAAAGACGTGGTTTAAATAAATGCAACCAATACCATCATCTTTCCAAGACATCATCCAAATGATGGTGCTCAGATAACTTTGCATGGGAATGAAATCACTGTTACTCAAAAGCTTTATATTTTGATCAAAGGTCACTTAAGAATGTATATGTTAAGTATATTAAAGATGAAGCAGAGAATGCCATGGTACTCTTAAAAAATTTGAGGTATAAGAATTGGGGAGTAGATAAAAGAATTCTGTTGCATCTTTTTAAAAATATTTTTTTTTGCTGAGTCAAGAAGTAAGTTATGTTATTAAATTTCCTGTAGAGTTTTAGATTCTAAAACTTTAGAAAGAATAAAAGTCGAAGAAGAAGGACAGTAAAGGGTTGAGAAGGGTCCCCATTTTTCTACAGGAAAGGAAGGTCAATAGTTGAAAAATGGACAAAATAGTTCAAGGCATTGTTAATGTTCAGAACCCCATGTTTTGGGAAGTGCAAAGTTTTGAAAACTGCAGGAGGGATACCATCAGGACCATATGACTTGGTGTCAAGCTCAGAGAGATCTCATTTTATGAATATGTGTATATAATACGTACTTACCTCCATGTAAGGTGGAGCTGAAAGAATTTGGGAAACTGAATGTGCAATATCTTCTGATTTCAGACTTGTGTTTAATTCAAAAACTTGTTTAGCAAATTCTGGGTTTCTCTGTAATTTGATTTACGAATTCTGTTTTTACCAATCCTGGACTGACAACCTGCCAATGATATTTGTGAAATATAATAATGTTTTGTATTAGAATAGTAAGGTGCCTAAAAGAAATAATATAATTAGAATTACCGATAGTTTTATTCCAAAATTAGCAGCCTGAAGCTCTTGCCTTAAACCTTCAGAAAGGGCTCGAACAGCAAATTTGGTTCCTGTGTAAAAGTGAGATGATCCAAGGGGAAGAACTTGGTGAGCAGCAATACTGAGAATAATGTATTAAATTGTCAGATACATTGTAATGTAATGTTATTATCTATAATAGATTGCATTGGTTTCTCTTTGTAAGGAAAAATATTTAATAGTTTTATCTAAAAAAAAATAAGTTTATAATAATAGGGAAAAATAAATGACTTGTTAATTTTGATTTGAATTTTCTTCATAAATTCTGTATTGCAATGTTATTTAAAATGAATCTAAAAATATTACTACTGCTGCTATGGAAATATTAATAAAATAAAATAAAAACCTAATTATATTGTTCTTACCTGCTAATGTTTATTATATGACCATCATCTAAACCTCTTTCCTTTAGAGAATTCACCGTCAGTTTTGAGCAGAGACAGAGGGCGATCACATTTCACATTAGTAATTTGACGCCATTCTTCTGGCGTTCCATCTACAAACATGAAACAGGATATAAAATTTACAGAAAATATTTTTCGTTTACTATAACAAGTATGTATAATCTAAATATATGTATATTTTTTTTAAATTTTCATTTATCAGTAATCTTGTTGCAGTATTATTGTCGCTTGTATTAACATTTTCAGTCTTAAGTTTTATTTTATTTAACAAAAAATAGTTCTTATAGCAATTTATCATAATATTCTAATTTATAATTCTGACCCCCTCCATATACTCAAAAATTAATCAGTATCTCTTAACATTTTTTAAAGTCATTCATGTTATTTTTAAAATAGTTTTGAAAGTACTAAGATCTTACTTAGTAAATCCAATCCACATCCTACCATTCCGGCATTATTGATACAGACGTCAACCCCTCCAAAAGTCTTTTTAATTTTGTCAAATAAATTATAAATATCTTCATCTTTTGTGACGTCACACTGTACGGGCAGGAAGGTTCCTTTTTCATTCTTTAGTTTTTTAGCTAATTCCTATATATATATATATATATATATATATATATATATATATATATATATATATATATATATATATATATATATATATATATATATATATATATATATATATATATATATATATATATATATATATATATATATATATATATATATATATATATATATATATATATATATATTGGTGTGGGGTTGTTTGTAGTAAATCACATGTAATAGAATAAATAGAGGCTTTGTACTTAAAAATGTACTAAACTAATATTTTGGTATAAAAAGTAATTATTAATTATTAGAATGGTGGTGGAAGAAGAATCTTTGTCTAAGTGTAATATTTACCTGCATTTTTTCTATCCTTCGAGCAGCTCCCACAACTTTCATGCCATGTTTTACAAGATCTTCACATATGGCTGCACCAATGCCAGAACTTGCCCCTGTCACCATAGCAACGCGTCCCTTCCATTTTTCCATTTTATTAGACTTTTCTTCTCTATATAATTATAAAATATCTGAAAACTCAAAATATTTAGTTAGCTCTCAATAGATGATAAATTTTAGATAAGTATTTATTTTTTTTTTTTAAATTATAACGAAGATATTTCTTTACTGAGAAAATAATGGATTATTGCACGAATGCAACACTGCGACTCTGGAGATAGTTTTAAGAGAGAGATTTTTTTAAAAAATAGTGTAAAGGTTTTTTTTTTTTTTTTTT
>SEYY01019096.1:30000-35061 GCA_009176605.1 Armadillidium nasatum | reverse complement strand
AATCTCAATATTAAATTTTGAGTTGCACACCTTATATTATACTATATATTAAAATTACATGTATTTACACATTTGAATAAAAAATAAGGAAAAAACTTAATTCTTCCCTATTATAAAATTGTTAATAAATTTAACAATTTTATAATAAGGAAAACATGTAATTTTAGTGTATAGTATAATACAGGGTGTTCCACTCTTCTGTGACCTAGATATGTACTTATAAATATCAAAGGTCATAAATTAAAAATTTGCTCCGAATAAACCTTGGTGTAAGAGAATCATGCAGACATCACAACAAGTGTTGGAATTGATTACCATTTTCATCAATGCATGCCTTCACACGTTTTTCCATGTTATGGAAGGTTACCGACAACATTCTGGGATTGGCAGCGTCAATTACCTGACGAATGTTTTCTTTCGGTTGCATGAAAGTAAGTGTCTTGTTGCGTTACACCTATCTTGGTGGTAGAGGTCCCTTGGAAATGACCAGATCTTTAAAAGAAGGACTCAATTTCGTACTTGCTGATCGTGGGCATGTGACAAGTGACACAATCGTCATGAAAATAGCCAGTTCGGAGTTCCTCGTCATCCAAATGAATTATGAACTCATTGAACATGTTCATCAACAAATTTTATTAACTTATGACCAGTACTATGATATTTATAATTTCATATCTCGGTCTGAGAGCTAGAATGACACTCTGCAGTATCTTCAGAGCATTGATTTTAAATTTTTAATTAATAAAGGACAAAATGGACAGACATGTAAATATATAGTACTTTAAATTTAGAGTTGTGAAACTGTGATAAACAATCGTTTCTCCAGTTTTTGGGGTAACTGAATTTCGTCTTGGGGTGTATATTTGTCCCCCACTATTAAACAGCCTTTCACTTTCAATTGAAGAATGTGAAGCAGAGGTATTTTAGGCCAATATAAGTAAATTTATCGACAAAATAATTAGTAGAATATTGACAATGATGATTACGATGACGATGACGATTGAGAAAAAATACGCTCATTTTACCGGTGACGATTAATCGTCCCATATATATATATATATATATATATATATATATATATATATATATAGTATTATATATATATATATATATATATATATATATATATATATATATATATATATATATATATATATATATATATATATATATATATATATTATATATATATTATATATATATATATATATATATATATATATATATATATATATATATATATATATATATATATATATATATATATATATATATATATATCAGGCGGTGGTTCGACCAGAGAAGGATCCCATAAAAGTTTCTAATTTCACTTATATATATATATAATATATATTATATATATATATATATATATATATATATATATATATATATATATATATATATATATATATATATATATATATATCCTCCGGTGGGCAAAGGCCAGAGGCCTACCAAAATTCTGCCGGAGTTGGGAAAAATCTATTTCATGGTCGATGGAGGCCGACACGTGTCCAGATACACGGCGTTTTGAAAGTATGCAAGTCAAAGGAAGTTGAGAAAACAAAAAAACAGATATATATATATATATATATATATATATATATATATATATATATATATATATATATATATATATATATATAATATATATATATATATATATATATATATATATATATATAAAAGTGTTAAGCTGGGGACCTTGTATTTGAATAACTGGATATTTATGGTGATATCCTGCCACACTTCAAGGGAGGGTCCAATCTTAAAAAAATTATTTTTTGACCAATTGAGCTGAAATTTGTAGTATATGTAACTTTTTTCCCGGTGAAAAAAACACCATTTCTAGCTTTTTTTCTGAGTCTATAAAAATAAAAAGGTTTGAAAGTTGTTTGGGGTCAAGTTAAAAAAAAATTAATAGCGGTGTCACAAAAGTAGTCTACATAAGGTGTAAATATCCCTGTACAATTCTAGCCCCAATTTCTTGGAATAGTGGGAAAAGATTTTTAATATTACGTCTAGGAAAAAAGGTATATAATCACTCGAATTTTTTTTCTTGAAATTTTTTTTTTTCCAAATTCCTACCCTTTCAGTGAAAAAAATTATTTAAAAAAAACCTTACCAAGAATTTTATTTAATTTTTAATATTGTCTAAAGGAGAGATAGAACTACTACTTATATTTAGTATATTATTAAACGCTATTTGTTTGAAGAAAGATAGTCTCTCAAACTTTTGGAATTTTTGAAAATTTGTCAAAAATGGACCTTTTCTGAAGGATCATATCTCGGAACGAACAAATTAGATCGAATAAAGCATAAAGAGGAATTTGTAGGGCCAACACTCTTCTATACGTAGGAAAAATATATGTATGTAATAGTTATAGTTTTTTTTATAAATATTTTTCTTCAGAAAGGTGGATTTTTTTTCAAAAAATAAATTTTTTGGAAGCAGGCTAGTCTTGGCCTAATAAAAGTTTTTGTATAACTCTGGGAGCAAAAGTCTATTAAAAGTTTTTGTAGCCAATAGATATAAGGAACTTTTCTTCAAATTTCAGAGCAAAAAAAATTTCAAGTAGCCTCACCGTAGATTTGAATACACCTAATAAATTCCAGAAAAAAACTTTTAAACCTTAAATGTCTTGTAAAAACGTTAGGAATGGAGTTTTTTCGTCAGGAATGGAGTTTTTTCGTCAGGAAAAAAGTTATCTATATTGAAAATTTTTGGAGAATCGAATGAAAATTAAATTGTTTTTTTCAACATTGGACCCTCCCCTTCAGGGTAGTACATGACGAAGGCAGGTTATCTTCTTTATTAACAAATAAATGCAAGAGGCAGTGTTCGTAGAAACAAGATAATAACAAGAAGAACCTGACTGCGGATGGCTCTGCATAGTTGGAGTTGATGGAAAAATCAGCTTCACGAATGTTTACAGATAGACGAGAGGCCTACAGTTAACATGAGGAGTTGATGCTCTAGGTAGTCTAGGATATACTATTTCTCTTGTATTTATATGTATAACAAATCAAAAGTTGTGCATCCAGTAGAAGTTCCTGGGTATACTAGTGATGTTTGCAATGCTACATTATCCAATTAATAAACACAATTGGATAATACAATTAAAATAATAGAGAAGTTGTAGTAAGCTGTATAATTTAAATTCGGTTGCATATTTATTATTTTCATTAACCGTAAACGTTCTGTTTAAGAAAAAGGAGAAAATAATTGACCAGCTTGCTTGCGGAAAATTGGATCACTTAGTGTCTACTACAGTATATATATATATATATATATATATATATATATATATATATATATATATATATATATATATATATATATATATATATATATAATATATATATATATATATATATATATATATATATTAAAGGGGGTGGAGGTATCCTCCAACCGTTAAAAAACGTTTCTTATGAACATGTAAAGAGAATCATTTGAAAGGGTAAACAAAGATAAACATATTTAGGTGCCCTGAGACGAATCGCTGGAGAGGTTTCTTTTACTCGGCTTCAAACCACCCAGTTTCCCATTTTGACTTTTTTACTAAATCCTTCATAAAATATACATTAATTTATATTTTTTTATTTTCTTTTTTAAAGATTTAGAAATACATGTAGAAAATATATGGGTATATGGTATCGAAAGTAGTTGTTTTCTTACATGGTCTGGATCTTGCCCAAATTTTCGGAAGTTTTGAAGTTTTAATTTTTTTGAAACTTTTTGATTTCAAGTGAATGTTTTTATGTGAACCGCAGATATTTGGGGGATTACACTTCGTATATCTCCTCCTCTAACTGTCTTTAATTCACATAGGAAGTTTGAAAAAGATCGCTGGAGTCGTTTTTTTTTTTGTTTTTTTTTTTTTTTTTTTTGTCAAATTTGGAGAAAATCGCTGAAACCAAATCTCTTATTGTTGTCAAAGAACAACATTCTATGTTGAGTGGTCATATCTTAGTAACCATTTGGAATAATGAAAAACTTACATATTTGGAATCGGGAAATCATTTTCTATAAAAATATCGCAAAAAATATTTTTCCTTTTTTTTTAAAAAAAAAAAAGGAAAAACTTTTCTTTGCGGTTGGAACATGCCGTCAGATTCAAGGTCATTCGACATGTTTAATTGAAAAGTATTTTGCTCATGAACCGTTCAGATTTATTAAAAACTAATTACAGATTTTGAATCAGTTAATATTTCACTAAAGAAATATTGAGAAAATAAAAGCTTCCCCAATTTCACTCTCTTTTTCTGTTGGAAGGTCCCTTTTCGAGATTTTTTTTGAGTGGTTACATCCCAGTAACCATTTGGAATTATGGAAAGCTAATTACATATTTTGAATCGAGAGAGCATTTGCTATAGACATATTCCAAAAGAATTTAAAAAATTAAATTTTTTTCCCTCTGTGAGCACCATTTGCAGCCAGATTTAAGGTCGTTCGACAGGTGTCACTTTAAAGTCTTTTTCTCAGGAACCGTTTTGAATTAAGAAAAACTAATTACAGATTTGGAATCAACAAAGATTTTTAAAAAAACTGCTAAAAAAATGATGGGGAAAATTTTTTACCCACAAAAAGTTGGGGTTTCACAATTTAAAAAAAAAAAAAATTGGGTGGTACTGCCATAATTTCAGTGGTTATATCTCAATAACCGTTTGGAATAATAGAAAACTAATTACATATTTGAAATTATGGGAAAATTCCCTATAAAAATATCACAAACCTTTTTAAAAAATAAAAAAAAAAGTTTTCCTCTGTGGACCCCATTGCAGCCAAATTCAAGGTCATTCGACAGCTGTTACTTGAAATGTCTTTTTTTTCAGGAACCATTTGGAATTATGAAAATCTTTTTACATATTTGGTATCAGCAAAGATTTTATTAAAAGCAATTGAAAAAGAATGGAAATTTTTTCACCCACAAAAGTGAGGACCCTTAGTTGGAAGGTCCCCTTAAAGCGCCAAATAATTACTTGAGAAGATATTTAAAACTTGTGTTGTATTCAATTCCAAACAAAATTCAGAATAAGTTGAGAATAAATGAT
>SEYY01019096.1:22500-27500 GCA_009176605.1 Armadillidium nasatum | reverse complement strand
TACATTAGTTATTTTTGGTAGGTGTATAGAAGAGTAATGGGGCTACAAATTCCTCTCTTTATATTGTTCTATCCGGATAAATAAAGCTGGCACCCGTCCAGTCTATCAAATGTTGTTCAGTAATATGAAAAAAAATTGAATTGCTCAAATTGCCTCTTGTGACTTCGGCTTTATGCCGTTCAAGACGAAACTGGAAGGTTTTAATGGTTTCGCCAAAGTATGAGTTTTAGCACGTGATAAAGGAGACCTTGTATACTCCGCCACATATTTCCGAATGGGTTGTATTATTGTTAATTAAAATGTTGCAAATCTTATCCGGAAATTATAAACAAGATGCAAATTGTAAATAGAGGCTATGAGGTGAGGAAGAGAGAAGAGAGGTTCAGCAAAAGGGAAATGCAGCTGTATACATTAAACAAAATATAATATTTAATTCCTTTTTACGCGCATTTAATCATACTGATCCCATATTTCTGGATGCCAATATTTCCTTAATTTTCCATCAGTTTTTGTCTCTGGGTTATACCCAGTTTTTTTCCTCCAAGGAGTACCATGGAGCCAAATTTCGAAACTATAACAGCCCGAATATAATTCCTCGTACCTTTCCACAAAATAGCCTCTATTTACAATTTGCATCTTGTTTTAAATTTCCGGATAAGATTTGCAACATTTTAATTAACAACGATACAACCCATTCAGATAAAAGTGGCGGAATATACAAGGTCCCCTGTATCACGTGCTAAAACTCATACTTTGGCGAAACCATTAAAACCCTGCAATTTCGTCTTGAATATAAAGCCGAAGTCAGAAGAGGTATTTTGAGAAATTCAAATTTTTTACACATTACTGAACAACATTTAATAGATTGGACGGGTTTCAGCTTTATCTTCAATTCTAAATCAAAAAATTCAAATAAACTTATAGAATCATTTTTCATTAAAACCACAAAGAGTTTCAACATTGCATCTGGATTTTTTGACATGGATAACACTCTTGTATATTTCTGAAGTTAATTTTTAAAGACTAATTTTTCATTGATTTGTAAGTTGCCAGAAATTTATAACGTCACATTGCCGGGTTGACACTTTTTATGATTCGTCAGTGTGTGAAACTGTGTTATTGATTTATTCTCTGTTTACTAGCGTAATGATGACAGAGCAAGGCTAAAGCTTTGAAACGTTTACGTGTGTTTTTATTCTTCACCTTGTAATTTCTTCTTTATTTTTTTTTGTTGAATCTTTTTTAATATTTAAATTTTTATTATTTTATCATAAAGTGTTTTAAAAAATTAGTTAATACATTATGGAGAACGATTCGAGTTAGTTTTCCTTAAAAATATATATATATATATATATATATATATATATATATATATATATATATATATATATATATATATATATATATATATATATATATATATATATATATATATATATATATATATATATAATTTCACCACTGGTCGTCAAAGGGTAGAGGCCTACTAAAATTTCCACCAGAGCTTGGGAGAAAATCGGAAACCTGGTCAGATTAAAGGCCGACATGTCCCGACACACGACGTTTGAAAGTGTGCAAGTCATAGGAAGTTTGGAAAAAAGAAGGGAGAGTGTTCCAAACTTTACCTGAAGAATACCTGTAAGCTTGAGCATAGCGGTTAAGTCTGGAATCTGAGAGTTGGACAGAGAAAGGATTAGACTGTGTAGAAAGACGAGTCGCACGAGCTCTTCTCAATGAAGGCGGTATACGACGAGAGAGTTCAGAAGAGCAGTGTCCATTGTAATAGAGATTGCATAGAGAAACTGACGCAACAATTCAATGGGCAGAAAGAGACTGGAGATAATTAGTGAGAGCAGGAGAGTTGATAAGACGAAAAGCCCTAGAATCCACCTTTTGAAGGAGAGTTGTATGAGTGAAACCACCTCAGATGTGTGAGGCGTAATCCATACAGGGCGAACAGCACCCCTATAAAGAGAAAGCAACTGGGGTGGTGTGATAAATTCTGAAGGCGCCTCAGAACACCTAACCTCTTAGAATCTTTTTAGAAAGAGAAATAATGTGATCTTTCCAAGAATAATAAGGAGAGATGAAGGTTTGAGCTGTGTGTTTTCGAAGAAGATATAGTTGTGAGGAAGATTATGTTGAAGAGAGAGATAGAGGAATTGAGTTTTGGTGGCACTGAAAGCAAACATAGTTCCACTGCCCC
Organism: Armadillidium nasatum; assembly: GCA_009176605.1. Lineage (NCBI taxonomy): Eukaryota > Metazoa > Arthropoda > Malacostraca > Isopoda > Armadillidiidae > Armadillidium > Armadillidium nasatum. The sequence goes on along the minus strand of SEYY01019096.1, from coordinate 25,294 downwards.
AATTTGAAGTGCGAGTTAGATCAGTGGTCAGTTGTTCCAAGGCTACCCTCCTTGTGTCTATTAACTGCTGTTGGGAAGGGCGGCTTTCAAATTGAAAAGAGCAATGAAGGGAAAAGTCATTGGCATAGGAGTGGATAGGTGATGAATTAACAGAGAGAAGGTCATTAATAAAAAGCAGAAAAGTGTTGGGGATAGGACAGAACCTTGAGGAACACCACTATTAATAGATTTAAAGGATGAAAGGTGGCAGTCTACAACAGCTGCTATGGAACGACCAGAAAGGAAATCAGAGAGAAGGCCACAGAGAGAAGTATAGATTCAGAAAGAAGGAAGTTTTGAAATCAAAACATTGTACCAGTAGAGCGTTTCTTACGAAATCCATACTGGCGATCAGAGATAAGATTAGAAGAATTGAGATGTTTCCAAATCTTTCCAGTTAAGAATTGATTCTAAAACATTAGAAAGAATGGAGGTTAAAGAAATGGAACAGTAGTTAGAGGGTTGAGAGGGGTCCCCCTTCTTCAGGACAGGTTGAATGAGCGCACGTATATATATATATATATATATATATATATATATATATATATATATATATATATATATATATATATATATATATATATATATATATATATATATATATATATATATATATATATATATATATATATATATATATATATATATATATATATATATATATATATATATATATATATATATATATATATATATATATATATATATATATATATATACTGCGTGCAAGTGCAAATGTGAACACACGTCGATCTACAAGAGAGGATTAGAAAGGGATTCAGGCCATTCACCGAACAATTTCCTGATAAGATAATTTAAGATGTTGGGATTTTAGATATTTCCAACAAAAATTTGGAAGTAAGAAAGTATTAATTTATAAGCATAATAGAAAGAAAATTGTTTAAACGAGAAATACCTAAACAACTATCTTAATTTTTTTTTATAATTTGTTTTTATTTTAGCTACTTCATCTTTAATGGGAATGTATTAATTCCTGCAAGTTGTCCTGGCACGCAATGTTTTAACCAAACAAGATGTGGTTGCTTTAATAATGATGGGTCATCTTCAACAACATCAACAACATCAACAACGACATCATCTACAACAATAGTGACTCAACGTACTACATCTTCTTCAATAACATGTCCCTCCGGCTGTCCTTTTGCGGACGATCCAGATCCAAATGCTGCCTGTGGAAGGTAAAAAATTCTGCATTATTTTAAAAATAAACATATCCGTTTGTTACTTAGAGTTCACATACACAGCACACACACAATTAAAGTCACACGCATACAAACACATCCACACACAAAAAAATACATATATATATATTATAATATATATATAATATATATATATATATATATATATATATATATATATATATATATATATATATATATATATATATATATATATATATATATATATATATATATATATATATATATATGAAAATATACAGGGTTCTGTTATTAGGGCCAAGTCAGCCTGATACGTGCCTGAGTTCAAGTTCAAATTCAAGCTATTATAAATCATCTTGCAATATAAATATAATAAATTATTTTATTGGATATTCTTTCATATTAAAAAATAAAAAAAATAATAATAATAATAATAATAATAATAATAATAATAATAATAATAATAATAATAATAATAATAATAATAATAATAATAATAATAATAATTATTATAACTATATAATAATAATGTTAATATTTAAATTATTAAATCACAAACGGAAATGTGAATTAATTCAATATGTATAATATATAACAAGAAAAGAAAATTAATAATAAAATAATAACACGGAATGCAGTAAGCAAAAAATTAAAAACGATTATTTTTCCCTCCTAATCCTTTCAATCTGCGGAAAAAAATACAGGTAAAATTAATTCACATTAATCAAAGATTGATAAAATGAAATGTGGAGTCTCTTAATTTACAGTCTCTTTTCTTATTATATATTTGGCGGAAAGTCTTCTGTTAATTAAGTATTCTCTTGTTCGTTGTAGTTGATTGTGAATTTTGGTTTTCTGCTCTAAGCATTCAGGTTTCTGCTTTAAAAATTCAGAAAGCTTTGTATTTACTAGTGAAATGATCAACGACGTATTATTTAATTTTAAATTTGAGTTTAGGATTCCCTCTAATTCTCGAGATACAACTTGGGATAACATGAAGTAAATGATAAAGCTCCCTACCAGTATCATGGTCATTTTTGTAACTTTCAATCCTTTTCTTTATTCTGTTAGTCTCTTTTCACCTCCGAGTTCCTCCTATCTCCTATTTTATTTGTATTCAGTTGTATCTAAAAGTTTTTCCAATAAAATCATTAGAGTACGACGAGAAATCGTGTTTGGCACTTTAGTGTTGTTAACTGGTCACACCTTGATTTCCCTTAGGATAATTACTGCTTCATTTGGAGGAGTCCCTTGGGGTAGTTTGAAAACACATAACAGAGGCTATTTTCTCTGGCATTGGACAGTATATTTTTCCCTTCAGCTAAAATAATTCTCATGCTAATCACCGCAGAGTCACTGCCTTTGACCTCAGAAAACTCATATCTATTCTTAAAGGGAAAATTGGAGCAAAGAATCGTCAAATGAATGTTACACAGTTCATTTCATTTATTTATCGTTTCATGCAGGAAAAAAAAGGAATCATTCAAAATCTATTTTCCTTGAAACTTTTTCTTCTTGGAAATGTAATAACTATTCTCGTTTCTCTCCCTCGTATCTTTTCTGTCATTTTA
>SEYY01019096.1:0-5000 GCA_009176605.1 Armadillidium nasatum | reverse complement strand
ATTAGGAACATTAGTTATTGCATTTTCATTATCGAAAATGTTAGACTTAATTTCTAGGGGGTACAAATGTACTACTGCCCTAGTTGTAACTCCATGTTTAGTATGAAGCTCTACTGATCTCACATAACCATCGGGGGAGAGATGTAGAGAACGTACTATAGCTAACTTCCAATATATCCGCGGACCATCATCCTCTACTAAAACTACGTCCCCAACAGAGACATTAGACCTTCCCTTATTACTCCAAGATTGTCTTAAGTTGATTAAGTAATCCTTTTCCCATACATTTTTAAATTTATTTAAAAGATTTAATAAGAACTTATAACGCTTATTTATTTTTACACTACTTTGATAATCTGTATCAGTATCTAGCAATTCTAAGGGAATAGGTAAAGAATTTAATTTGTAACCTACTAGCAAATGAGAAGGGGTTAATGGTTCATCTACAGTTAAAGTTTCGTCAACGTAAGTGAGTGGTCGGCAATTTATTACAGTCTCTACTTCAGTTAATACTGTTAAAAACTCCTCTAAAGTTAATAATGAATTTCTTATGATTCTTTTAAGGTGCATTTTGGTAAGACCAATCACCCTTTCAAAGAACCCACCGTAAAAGCTGGCGCGGGCTGGATTAAATCTCCACACCAGAGATTGTCTAGTCAAAAAATCTTTGACTGAAGGTAAGGTATGCAAATGCCTTATATATTTATCCGCAGCTTGAAAATAACTGCCATTATCAGAATATATAATTGAGGGTGAACCTCGTCTGCTTATAAATCGCCGAAGACATTTTATAAAAGGAATCAGTACTATTATCAAAAACCAACTCCAAATGTAACGGCTCTAGTTATAGCACAAGTAAAAAGAGTAATATAACATTTATTAATTTCATTTGCTACCTTAACCTTAAAATAACCACTTAAATCTATACCCACTATCGTGAATGGTCGACTATTTATTACTCTCGTTCTGGGCAAGGCTGCAAGAGGAGCATATTTAAAGTGAACCCCTTGTAACCTTTTACACAAAACACAAGGACGAACTACTCCTTTGATAGTTTGCCTCATACGAGTGAAATAATACTTCCTACGAATAACTAAGATTAATTCTGATACTCCTAAATGATGATGAGTTAAATGACACTGCTTTATTAAGAGTTTAATAAATGGAGATTTATTTGGTAAGAAAATGGGAAATTTAGTATCATATGGTAATAGAGCATTTCTTAACCTTCTATCACATCTCAAAATATCATTTATTAAGTTTCAAATTCATTTGTTTAACCAAAAGAGTTGGAGCTTTATTATATTTTAAACTATCAATTTCAAGGGGAAAATATTCACTTTGAAGTGTTTTTATCCAGTAAATCTCAGTGACTTTGTTTTCTTCTATAGAAAATTGGTGTGTGAAAATTGGATTTAACAAAGATTTATTTAAAGGAGAATTTGATTTTTTCTGTCTTAAATTCTTAATAAATCTGAACACTAAATTTGTAATACGATAAACCTTATCTAAAGAAGAAAAATCACTCAGATTTAAAAGATAGTCAACAGGAGGGGGCACATTAATAGCAAAAATATTAACAGTAGTATTAACCTTACAAGAATCATTTTGTGTATGTGATTGTTCAAGCCAAACTGGCCAATCCTGAAGGATTTACTAACCAGTCTGGACCCTTTAACCATAAGCTAGACTCTATATATTGATGCTTACTTCCTCTAGAAGCAAGATCTGCTGGATTATTTCCAGTTGGAACATATTTAAATTCAGCCAAGGGAATGTTTTTATTTATTTCATCCTTCCTATTTTGTATAAAGGTCGGAAGTTGCTTGTCAGAGCAAACCCATGTCAAAGCCACTTGGCTGTCAGCCCATACATATAAGTGATCGATTGTTAGTGAACCTTCAAATGTATTTAAGACATATTTTAACAACCTTGATGACAAAAGTATACCCATAAGCTCTAAGCGTGGTATAGTTAGTTCCTTTAAAGGAGAAACCTTTATCTTACTAATTAATATATTAGACTCAAAAACATTATTTAAGTTAGATACAATGTATATTACTGAAGCATAAGCCTTTTGAGAAGCGTCTGAAAAAGCGTGTAACACCACCCTTTCAGAATATATTAATTGACGAGGGACCTTAAGAGATTGACAATATATTAATTGTTGGGCTATCAATTTCCACTCTCTACTAAGCTCTGTGGAAATCTTTTCGTCCCATTTATACTTATTTAACCATAAAGGTTCTGTAGTAATATTTTACCTTTAATTAATTATTGGCCCGAGCAAACCAAGTGGGTCAAATATAGATGCCAATTGTTTTAATATTAGACGTTTTGTATTGGCATTGACATCTATATTTTTAACAGGGTAAGATATAATGTCATCATCAGTGGTCCATTGAAGACCCAATACTTTAGTCACTGTGCCTTCAGCTTTAACTTTATCTTCATCAAATTTAGTATTAGCAAGGGAGGAATTAGATGACCACTCTCTTAAATTTAGTCCAGCCTTAAGAAAAAGTTCTCTAGTATCACTAAAATAACTAAGAATATTATTTTCATCATTAAATGTATTAAAAATATTATCAACAAAAATTTGATTTAATATATTATTTTTATAACTACTATTGGAATTTTCAATATGATAGGTTAAACAAGCCGCTAAAAGGAAAGGACTACATTTTGCTCCAAATAGAACAGAAGTGAATCTATAAGTAATGATAGGACTGTTAGGATCTGAGGGATCCTTCAACCACAAAAACCTTGTGCTATCTCTATCCTTTAAGTCTAAACGAATGCCTAGAAATGCTTTTTCTATATCGGCTGATATGGCATATTTACCTGTTCGAAATCTCAACAACAGTTTACCTAAATCATTTATGAGAGAAGGACCAGAATTTAAACAATCATTTAAACTAGGGGAACCTGAAGAACAATCGTAAACTATTCTTAACTTAGTAGTAGAGGAGTCTTTAAGAACTCCATGATGTGGTAGGTAATGTAATTTTGAATTTGGATCTATGGGACTTGATGGGATCACTTCCTCAATGAACCCTTTCTTTACCTGTTCCTTAAGGACTTCAGAATATGCTTTTAAAAGTTCAGGTTTTTGTCTGAGTCCTTTTAAAACACTATATAGTCTAACCTTTGAAAGAGCATAATTATCTTTTAACTGTTTATGGTTGCTCTTCCATGGAAGAGAAACTACATATCTTCCATCCTTAAAACATAAGTTTTCTTTAAAATGATTTAATGTAGATCTCTCACATTCTGTAAAACCTTCCTCTGCTTTTATTCCTATGTGGTTCAAATTCCACAATTTATCAAGATCTTCTTGAGGAGAGTCATTATACTCTAATATTAACATCAAGAAGTTCAGGATTATTACTTATGACACCATTGCCCTCAACCAATTTTGAGCCTACCCTATCAGAATATTTAAGAGAAGAATCTGCTATATTGGAAACAGATTCCTCAGCAGGTTGGAATTTTAGAGGAGAGTCTATTATATTGGAAACAGACTTCAAGTTTGTTGTATTGGAAACAAACTCCTTATTATTCTTTTTGGGGGGAACTCTATTAGGTGTTGAAGGCAAATTTTTAGAAATTACAGAAGTGATATTGGTTAAAAATGATTGAGGAAGACTTACATTAGAAAGTTTAGAACATGCACTATCAGTATTTTTATCATTAGCATTTAAAGTGATACAATTCAAGGAAGAAGAGACATTACTTAAAGATGAAGTATTTAGAGTTAGTTGTTTAAACAAATCATACTCCCTCTGTGGTCTAACACATTCATTATTATTTGAACCTCCTTTTACTACTGTTGCTCTCATTCTCATTATTAATTAATTTAGTCATCTTTTTAATAAATTTGTTGATGCCTAATATTTTATCATAACAAGCCTGGTCATCATTATGAAAATCATCACCTTCTAAGTAAAATTTTACATCAGTATCAGCTTCTAAAAGCTGATCTCTAAGCATTATTAAGAATTCAACATTACTCTCTATAGAGTCAAAATCAATTACATCCTGGTCTTTACTATTTAGGATGCTTTCAATGTCAATAGTTACCTTGTCAATTCTTTTTAATAAATTTTCCCTAACCAGTATGGCTCTTTTTAAACCATTATCACCTTTGTCTGATTGAGGGCTTGAAACCTTTTTATTATTATTTTTACCCATATTGAAAACAATGGAAATAATATATTAACTTAAAATATAAATAATAATACTTTTCAAATTTTAGACCAAAAAAAATTAACAAATCTTAAGTCTAAAAAACCAATCTTAAAAACTACTCGGGTCAAACAGCTTAATTAAAAAAAATATTTAAAAAATATCAAAATAAATTTGTGGAGATTTTCTCAAAAATCTCAGTCAACCTCCCACCTGAAAGAAAAAAAAAATTAACAACTTACAACACCAAATATTTGAATGGAGAGGGCAGCTGAAAATCTGGAAAAATAAATATTAGCAAAAATACTTTTAGATATGCCAACATATAAGAGTATTAAGCTAAAACACAACCTGCTAATAAAATATAACTATTTTGCATAGATGTTTCAGGTTAGGCCCTAAAAAATTATATTATGGCGTTGGCGGGTTTAAGTTAGGTAAATGGGTTTTAGTATGGGTGCCAATTTAAAGAATGGCAGATATCTAAGAAACAATAAAAAAAATGAGTATTTGGCACAAATGGAACAGGTTAGGAAAAAAAAAAAAAAAATCTTATTGCACAATTAGAGTATGTTAGGGAAGTAGGTGTAGGCTAGTTGGGCGCCAATTTAAAGAATGTGGAGAATTTTATAAATAAAAAAGTAACTTCGTTGTCATAAAAATTTTCAATTATCAAAAGAGTACGAGACACAATTTTTAAAATCCACCTTCTTTAGAATTTATATTAATAATAAAGAACTAGAAATTAAATTTGCTGTTATTGACCCGAGGTAAAATGAAATATAATATAAATCAAATTTTACTGTTAACTT
>SEYY01019095.1:52500-57500 GCA_009176605.1 Armadillidium nasatum | reverse complement strand
TTATAATAACCGAAAGCAGATCTCAAATCAGTAAGAAAGGAAAGTATGTCACTAGTAGACCTCGAACTTCGAAAGCCGTACTGATGGTCTGAAAGAAGGGAGTGAGACCCCAGATGATCCAGGAAATGAGAGTTAAGGATAATTACAAAGATTTTTGGCAGAACACAAGTGAGAGCTATAGGATGATAATTATAGGGATCAGAGCTACTACCCTTCTTCGAGGTTGGCTGAACATATGCGCGCTTCCTGCATTGAGGAAAAGTATTAGTATTAAGGCATAGAGAGTAGAGTTGAACGAGTGCAGGAGCCATCTCAAACGAAAACTCCTTCAGAAAACGGGGAAGAAAACCAGCCGGGTCAATGGCCTTCCTGAGGTTCATAGTTCTCAGGATCTCATGAACCTGACCATTTGTAATCACAGGTGGAGACATGGGATACATGCATGAGAGAAGAAGGAGTAGGAGGAAGAGCGCCAGAATCAATCAGGGTTGAAATGGAGGAAAATAGAAGACCATAGAGAATTAGCTTTCCAGAAGGAGTAATAGCAACAAATCTATCAGAATAATAAGAGTTGGGAAGGCAGATTTACAGAAGTTTTTAGATGTTTTTATAGCTAGAGATCAGAATTTTTTAGAAACAAGAAGGTAAGCGCACTTCCTTTTATTGAATGTACTCTTTGCCCATCGAATAATATCTATACAATGATTCTGAGTTGAATTAAATGCAGATTTAATATATATATATATATATATATATATATATATATATATATATATAATATATATTATATATATATATATATATCTCATCTGTTGGGCAAAGGTCGGAGACCTTCAAAATTCCACCGGAGTTGAAAAAAAACATATCTTGGTCGATGGAAGCCGACATGTCCAAATACACGGCGTTTGAAAGTATGCAAGTCAAAGGAAGTTGGGAAAACAGATAAAGAGAGTGTATTCCAGACTTTACAAATAGAGTATATGTAAGATTGAACATAGTGGTTAAGTCTGGGGTCTGAAAGTTGGAAAGAGAAAGAATGAGACGGAGTAGAAAGGCGTGTCGCACGAGCTCTTCTCAATGGAGGAGGTGTGTGACGAGGGAGTTCAGAAGAGCAGTTCCTGTTGTAATAACTATAGTAAAGAGAGAATGACGCAACAATTCGAAGGGCAGAAAGGGATTGGAGAGAGTTAGTAAGAGCAGGAGAGCTGATGAGACGAAAAACTCTAGACTCCACCTTCTGAAGGAGAGCTATATGAGTGGAGTCACTCTAGATATGTGAAGCATATTCCATACAGGGGCGAACAAGAGAGCAAGAGAGAGTAATTCTGAAGGCGCCTCAGCTTAGAAGCTTGTTTAGAAAGAGAAGTAATGTGATCTTTCCAAGAAAGATCATAAGAAAAGGATTCGCCGAGAACATTAAGAACAGATGAAGGTTTGAGTTGCTTGTTTTCGAAGAAGACATCTTAGTTATGTGGAAGATTGTGTCGAGTGGAGAGATGGAGGAATTGAGTTTCTGAGGCATTGAAAACAACCATGCTTTCTCTGCCTAAACTTGAAATACGTGAAAGATCAGAGGTTAGTCACTCCAAGTCTACCCTTCTCGAGTCTATCAACTGCTGTTGGGTGAGGTTTTTCAAACTGAAAGGAGTAATGTAGAGTTGAGTCATCAGCATAGGAGTGGATAGGAGATGAGGTAATAGAGAGAAGGTCATTAATGAAAAGCAGAAAAAGTGTTGGGGATAGGACAGAACCATGAAAAAACACCACTATTAGTAGATTTTAACGAAGAACGGTGACCGTCTACAACAGCAGCTATAGAACGACCGGAAAGGAAATTAGTGAGAAGATCACAGAGAGAAAGATAGATTCTGAAAGAGGAAAGTTTAGAAATCAAAGTTTTGTGCCAGACTCTATCGAAGGCTTTCGATATGTCCAGCGCAACAGCAAAGGATTCACCGAAATGCCGAAGAGCGGAGAACCAAGAGTCAGATAGAAGATTACCAGTAGAGAGTTTTTTTACGAAAACGATACTGGCGATCAGAGATAAGATTAGAAGAATTTAGATGTTTCCAAATATTCCTGTTAAGGATAGATTCGAAAACTTTAGAATGAACGGAGATTAAAAAAATAGAACGATAGTTAGAAGGTTGAGAGAGTTCCTCCCTTCTTCTGCACAGGTTGAATGAGGTCAAGTTTCCATCAGGAAGGGAAGGTCGAAATAGAAAATCAGAGATGAAATAGTTTACCAAGGCAGAGTGCAATCTCAGAAACCCAAGTTTTGAGAACCTCAGAACGAATACCATCAGGACCTTACGTCTTCTTAGTATTGAGGTCTGAGAGAGCAGAAACAACATCTTTAGAAGAAATTACAATTTTAGGTAGAAAACAGTTGGAGGGGTTGAAGTATCAGAAGATACTAGAGAGGGAAAAGAGGAATCAGCAAATTTTATGACAGTGCAGATTCATGGAGCCATACCCTGAAACTAACAGCTTAAATTTGCACATTCTTTGCTGTTATTCAGAAGCCCATTGCTGTCTCTATTTCGCCATGCCCCCCCACTCATGCGTAGTCTCCTACTTTTGTGCAAATTTACATTTTAAGACTAAAAGTCCCATTGATACTCAAACTATTATTTTAGGATTCAAGAATTCAGTAAAATTCATTAGATGGATTCAGAGATTCGGTAGGAGGAGGGTCCAAAGATTCGATAGAGTTCAGGAGGAGAAGGATTCAAGGAAACGATAGAATTCAGTATTAAAAAGATGTACGGATTCAGTAAAATTCAAATAGAGAAGGATTAAGTGATTCTGTAAAATTCAGTAGAATCCAATAGGTTAATGACTCATAGATTTAGAGGTTTTGAGTACTATTCAGTATTGAAAAAGTTCAGTGATTCAATATAATTCAGGAAGGTTTAGGAAAATTCAGAATTGTGTGCTTGTCCAAAATTTTATTTTCCAAATAAAATATTAAACTAATTAGCAATTTTGAAAAATTTATTTCTGGATGGATAATATATATATATATATATATATATATATATATATATATATATATATATATATATATATATATATATATATATATATATATATATATATATATATATATATATATATATATATATATATATATATATATCCTACTAAAAATATATATTTATTAATAATATAATTATTAATAATTTTGACAATGTCTATAAGAGTTATATTTTTAAAGTATTACATTTTCTTATATTTAAAATCATCGTCAAAATCCTCACAATTTTTTTTGCTCCATTCTTCAAGCTTCTGAATCTGTTCCTCTGACAGTTTGCTCTTCCAGTCATTTACTTGACCTAAGGGAAAAATAATTTCTGATAATGATATAATGATAAAAAAATAAAAATATTATTATTATTATTATTATTATTATTATTATTATTATTATTATTATTATTATTATTATTATTATTATTATTATTATTATTATTATTATTATTATTATTATTATTATTATTATTATTATTATTTATTATTATTATTATTATTATTATTATTATTATTATTATTATTATTATTTATTATTATTTATTATTATTATTATTATTATTATTATTATTATTATTATTATTATTATTATTATTATTATTATTATTATTATTATTATTATTATCATTATTATTATTATAAAATAGTACTAAAGATTCAATTGTAATTGTTATAAAAACTGCTGCAACTTTATTATTTATTATCTGTCCTAAAATATAAATGGTTCTCCATAGTAACTGAATTCTTAGCTAGTTTCATTTAAAGAAACAACAAATTATTGAAACACCCACACACATACATTCAAACTCATACACATACTCAACACACATAAAACACCCACCAGCACATGCACTCATTCACATAGTTCCACGTCCACACTCAAAACTACACGCGCGCGCGCACACACACACACGAGTTACTTGTTGATACTAGGTGAGATTTTTGCTTGCAAACTAGTAATCAGTTTTAAGTAAACTACTATTATCACTTTCTCATTCATAGTTGCAGAAGAAACTAAAATAATTAAGTAGTTAACTAATTAGTTAATTAATTAAGCAATTATGTAATTAGTTTTCTACTAAGTTGTTCTACTGGGCGAAAGATAAAAATAAAGACATAAAGATATAAAATATAAGATATAAAGATATAAAGATAAAAAGAAATAAATATATAGATATAAAGATATAAAAGGCCATGATTAGAATTTTTACAATGAAAAGTGTAAAGATCGGGTTACCTGAAAGGAATTTGGCCCATTATTTCAATATATATATATATATATATATATATATATATATATATATATATATATATATATATATATTATATATATATATATATATATATATATATATATATATATATATATATATATATATATCAATTATTAAAACCACTAATTATATATTAAATTATTAAAACCACAGTAAGAAGTAAAGCACTAAAATGAGTTAACAAAGAAGAATTAAAAAAATCATTACAAATGTGTAGATTAAAAGAAAAAACTCTGCGACGTTTCGGAACTAAATTTATTGTTCCTCATCAGAGACAATAATGATGTTCCCTCATCAAAGACATTAGTGCCTCTGATGAGCGAACAATAAGTTTAGTTCAGAAACATCATACAATTTTCATTTTAATCTCCACCTTTGTTATGATTTTTTTATTCAGTTTTGTTAATTCGTTTTAGTGTTTTACTTCTTACTGTTTTAATTTAGTGGTTTTAATACTTTATATATTATTAGAACATGAGTAGTGTTAGTGTTCTTTAAATTATATATATATATATATATATATATATATATTATATATATATATATATATATATATATATAATATATATATATATATATATATATATATATATATATATATTTTTTTTTTTTTTTTTTGTTCTCCTCCGGTGGGCAAAGGCCAGAGGCCTACCAAATTCCACCGGAGTTCGGAAAGATCTATTATCATTGTCGATG
>SEYY01019095.1:42500-47500 GCA_009176605.1 Armadillidium nasatum | reverse complement strand
AGCTTAGGGCAAAAAAAAAAATGAAAATGAAAAAATAAAAAAATGAAAAAATGAAAAAATGCAAAATGAAAAAAAGTGAAAAAGTTTTCAAGGGAATTTTGAGTGCAGGTGTGTTGAACATTATTAGCAAGCAATTATTGAACTAAAATAAAAAAAATTCTATCGCTATTCCAAATTAAGTTTGAATTGACTAATAAAATCATAGTGACTAAAGAAAGAACCTTCAGTAAATAAGACCTTAATCTCACCTTACTGGTATCTAGAAGCGAAGGAGGCAGCAAAGAAAGAGGTAGATGAGACTTGATCACCCTCGGATCTTCAGCTAGTTCAGCCAATTGTAGAAATATTCCGTCATCGGGGTTTCTATCTGGATACATAGAATGAAATCCATCGTAGATCTCTTGCCCTGGTTCAAAAATAGGTAGGCCATGGTGATTCATAAGAAAGTCAAATCTGAAATGAGTGGATATGATAACATGGTATGCATGAAAAAAAATGTAGCTTGCAACATTAACAGGAGGATGTATCCTTTTTTGATAATTTGCAATTTTCCTGTAAGTACTTCAGACTGAATTTTTTCTCATAGCTGCTTTTATCTGGTTTTTCATGAAACTGATCAACGTAACAATAAAATCCCACTTTGATTAAAGTCCCAGTAGCGACGCAGGAGCAGGAATTTTTTCCCCTCTTGTTTGGAGAAAGTTTTTGAAGAATGGCGATTTACACCAGAAGATCAGGAAGAGATCGGGCAACAACGGATCACTGGCACAAAATAATTCTTCATCGTGTTGAGGTATTTGCACAACCTCCACTTCGCCGGTATGCAACAGAAACAGAAGCTCCATAATTTACACGGAATGATTGTAAGTGAAGTGACAGTGAGGCGAAAACTGCTGGATTGGATCTTGGTGTCCTATTAATCATCTAACAAATCGTTATTGAATCCAGCCCACTGATGTAACATATGTTTAAGGAGGACTTACCAAAGACCAGAAGGAAGATATGAACAGTCCAGCATAGAAGAACGAGTCAGCTACGCGGAAGTTCCTATATGGTCTGGATCGAAATTTCGTTAGAAATCAAAATCGACCTTATCTTCATTGCTGTGTCAAATGATGGACCTCGCGTGACGAAGCCATGTCTTGCACAGATTGTGCGAGTGAAAACCTTGTGTTAATGAATGATGATGCCAAGCCACACGTTGCTCACTCTGTACGTCAGTATTTCGAAGACGTCAATATTTCGGTCATAGAATGCCTATCACGCTGAATCGAGTTTCCATAGGGCGAACTGAAGAGAAGGGTTTGGTAAGAACTCCTGCTCCTGTTTCACTATAAGACCTTGAGATGATGATCACTGAAGAGTGGAAGAATATTCTTAACGATTTTAATGTTCACCTTGATTAGGTCCAAGAGAAACCAAATTGAAGCAATTATCAGGGCATGAAGTAGTAACACAAGCTATTACGAATACATGTTTGTTTTGTCACTTTCAGTTTGTTGAAATCAAAATTTCAATAGTACATTTTACTTTTGTTTGATAGTACTTTCACTTTTGTTGGAAAAGTAAATGAAATACCTTAAAAATGGTCTCATTTTAACGGCAATAAAGTGACCTTTCAAACTACTTATATTTAATGTAAAATAGTAAGTACGCACAGCCGTGAACAGAAGTGTTCCTATTAACCTTTCAAACTACATATATTTAATGTAATATAGTAAGTACATCTCAAAACAGTTAACGTTGCTCAATGTGAACTATGCAGGGTTTGTTTACTTTTCTGTTAGCTAGTATATATATATATATATATATATATATATATATATATATATATATATATATATATATATATATATATATATATAGTATATATATATATATATATATATATATATATATATATATATATATATATATATATATATATATATATATATATATATATATATATATATATATATATATATATATATATATATATATATATATATATATATATATATATATATATATATATATATATATATATATATATATATATATATATATAGAGAGAGAGAGAGAGAGAGAGAGAGAGATCTCACTCAATAAAGGGACATCTAGCGTTGATAGGTATGGAAGCTTTTGGATTATCTAAATTTCTATTTTTCAAAATGGTCCAAACAATTTCTTGCGTCCAGGTCGTCCCACATTTTGGATATGTAACCACAACGACATCACTTGGTTTTAACTGTAAAAGTAGTAAAATATAGAATTAGAATAATACATTAAGAATTAATTAATAATAATAGCATAACGTCAGTACAATATTATTTTTCTTAAATAAATGAACGCTTTAAGATTTCAGGATCTGAAAAAACACTTCCTAGATCTAATATAAACTAAGTATAACGACAAGTCCATTATTCCCACTCTCATTCCTATTTTCATTCCCATTCCCATTCCAATTCTATTTCCATTGTCATAACCATTTTCATTTCTATTCCCTAATGCTCGATGGTAAAATAAAAATCTTTGATAAAATAGTTACTAAATTGAAATTATGTTATTAAAAACATTATACTATTAAAATATATATTATCTTTAATTTATTTAATATTAAAATATAATAATAATAATAATAATAATAATAATAATAATAATAATAATAATAATAATAATAATAATAATAATAATAATAATAATAATAATAATAATAATAACAACTGATATCACATCAATCAATTTATTATATTTTTAAGAATATTTATACAGGTCTATTTTTTCGAAAATCTAAATAACGTTAGCTTTATTCTTAGCGACTGTTTGTATTTGTATTTGTATTCAATAGTTTACTGCTAGATTAAGAATCGAAATCTTGAAAATTATCGAGACCAATTAGAGCCTTCTAAATTATTGCTAATTTAAATAAAGTAAAATAACAAATAAATTGAAATCATGTAAACATGTAAATCTTGGACTTGGGTAATATATATATATATATATATATATATATATATATATATATATATATATATATATATATATATATATATATATATATATATATATATATATATATATATATATATATATATATATATATATATATATATATATATATATATATATATATATATATATATATATATATATATATATATATATATATATATATATATATATATATATATATATATATATATATATATATATATATATATATATATATATATATATATATATATATATATATATATATATATATATATATATATATATATATATATATATATATATATATATATATATATATATATATATATATATATATATATTAGTGATGTATCAAAGGTCAAATTTTTAATATCTACGGATGCGGATGCGGGTGCGGGTGCGGGATGCGGTATGCGGTATGCGGATTATATATATATATATATATATATATATATATATATATATATATATATATATATATATATATATATATATATATATATATATATATATATATATATATATATATATATATATATATATTACACATCACCACCGCTCCCGGGAACAGCCCTATTCAAGGAGGGGGTTTAGAGCAAAAATGATAATAAGAAAAACACTACAAATCAAACTTAACGCAACTTTTTTAGGTGAGCACATACGTGGGCTTTAAAGTAATTGAGATTAAATTCGGTAGGTAACACCGAAGGGTGAGAATTCCACAAAACAGAAGTGGCTGAAAAAGTAGGAGGCATCACAGCAGACAAGCCTGGAGTTACCTATGTCCTCACAAAATTTATGGGCAGGAAATGCACCACTTGTACTACAAGGCCATCGTAAAGGCGGAGGCATACGAGTGGACAGTTCCCTCGAGCATATGCCCCTGTAGTTCCTATAGAAAAGAGACAATGCACCAACGTCACGTCGCAAAGATAATGGGTCAAGTGAATTGGAAAGAGCTGAACAATTTATAAGTCTTTTAGCCTTTGATTCAACCCTATCCAAAAGGCGGGTGAAATCTGAGTCACCCCAGATATGAAAGCAGTACTGTATACAAGAGTGGATGAGGCCCTTGTATAATTGAAATAACTGCGAAGAAGTAAAAATTTCTCGCATCATGAACAAAACTCTCAGCATCTTTGAGGCAGCCCTTGCAACTATTATGATGTGAGGTTTCCAAGATACTATTTTGTTTATGTGAAGGCCAAGGATGTTTATATTGTCAATAGGAGAGACGGGAGAAACATCGGAAGAAATAGGAAAGTTATGAGGTGTCTTTGAGAGGGAGATTTCAAGAAGTTAAGATGAGACGACCTTACTAGGAAATTCTATTATATCAGCAAGATTGTATTCGGAAAGAAGAAGACGAGAGCTAATTCTAGATGCAAATGAGATAGATTTGAAATGAGTAGAGGATTGGAGGAACAAGTCATCGGTATATGAATGGATTGCGTTAAATGAACAGCTGAGAAGATCATTAATGAAAAGTAGGAGTAGAGTAAAAGACAAGACAAACATTGACAGGAAATAAAGAAGTTATCCCATCAACAACAGTCAAAATGGAATAATGAGACAGAAAGGTAGACATCAGTAGGCAAAGAGAAAGAGGAAACCAAAAGGAGGGGAAGTTAGAAATTAGTGACGCATGCCATACCCGCTTAAATGCCTCAGATATATCAAGCGCCACCATACAAGAAGATCATATATCTATGAGATAGGGAAGTATATCACCAATAGACCTCGAACGTCGAAAGCCATACTGATGATCAGAAAGCATGGAATGCGATTCCAGATAATCTAAGAAATGAGAGCTGAGAAGGGTTTCAAAGATCTTAGACAGAATACGAGTGAGAGTTAAAGGGCGATAGTTTGAAGGATCAGAGCGGCTACCTTTCTACGGAATAGTTTGGACTAATGCGCGCTTCCAACAATGAGGGAATGTACTAGTATTAAGGCATAGAGAGAAAAGTTGAATGAGAGACAGAGGCAGCTCAGAAGCACACTCCCTTAAAATTAGGGGAAGA
>SEYY01019095.1:17500-32500 GCA_009176605.1 Armadillidium nasatum | reverse complement strand
CGCAGAGATAGAGGGTCAAGAGAGTTTGAAAGTAGGGGACAGTTTATTAATCTTTTAGCTTTTGACTCAACCCTATTCAGAAGAGAGGAGGAGCTAGAGCTCCCCCAAATGTGAGAACAGTACTCCATACAAGGACGAATAAGACCCTTATATATTTGGAGTAACTGCTCAGAAGAAAAAATTCTCGCAATCTGAACAGAATTCCCAGCTTCTTAGAGGCCACTTTAGTAACCATTGTGATATGTGGTTTCCAAGACAGTTTGTTTTTATGCTTAGACCAAGAATGTTAATGTTATTTACAGGTGAGATGGGAGAGCCATCGAAGAGGATAGGAAAGTTAGGAGGTGTTTTTGAGAGGGAGATGTGATGAAGTTGAATTTTTAAAGAGTTGAATTTCACAAGGTTGCTATGACCCCACCGGGAAATCCCATCCAGATCGGCAAGAATAGATTTGGAAAGTTATGTTATATATATATATATATATATATATATATATATATATATATATATATATATATATGACAGCCACCAGTGCCAGAGGTGGCGTTACAAATTATTACTTGCATATACAGATCGTTGGCCAGATAGTACCATGGTTGGAAGATCTTTCGGCCATTGAACTTCCAAAGTAGTAATGTGTATGTGTTCTACAGTCCTAAAATAAGCAAATTGTTCAGTGTATCGCATGTATTTCTCTTTCTCTTTCGTCATCTCTCTCTACAGATTCTGCACCATATGGTGCTGTTACTCGAACCGTCGCGACATTGAGACATGACCTCAAATTTCGTAAGTGGTGCGATAAATTGAATAAGAGTGTAGATTAGATGACAATTACTTCTTTTTCTCTCATATATATATATATATATATATATATATATATATATATATATATATATATATATATATATATATATATATATATATATATATATATATATATATATATATATATATATATATATATATATATATATATATATATATATATATATATATATATATATATATATATATATATATATATATATATATATATATATATATATATATATATATATATATATATATATATATATATATATATATATATATATATATATATATATATATATATATATATATATATATATATATATATATATATATATATATATATATATATATATATATATATATATATATATATATATATATATATATATATATATATATATATATATATATATATATATATATATATATATATATATATATATATATATATATATATATATGTAAAGTTTGAATAGATGGAACTTTGCAATTTTAATTTTTTTTTTTTTAGGTCTAGTGAACTCTAAGTCTTAATAACTAAAATAACAACAGGTAATGAATTGGAATTGATATTTGAATATGGTTTGGTATACTTTTTAGGAAACTCAAACAAAAATCAACTTTGTTAATCAAAAATACCATATACAAAGTCTAGACAATGCATTATCTAATCTATTTCTCACTCCCAACTTAAAATTTGAGAAATATCAGTAACTAGATAATCAGAGGAACTTTATTAAATCAGTTATTCACAATTGGTTGTGATGTCCTCCAAAATGAAGGAAGTAATGAAGGGAAGAGAAATCGGAATTTAACATATGGAATTGGGACCTCTCCCTCAAATGCAATGACATTCATTCCAAGGAAAATCAAACAAGTACGGTTTAAAAAAAAAAAAAACCATTTCTCTCTGTAGAAGGGGATTTCTCTTGCAGAAGGTTTGGAGAGATAGAAAGGGATACAGAAATAAGAAAGTCATAGAAGGAAAGCAGAAGGAGTTTAATGATCTGAGGAGAAGGATTAAGAGTTTATAAAAGGTCAAAACAAATTGGGTCCATTTTCAAGTTTATCAGGAATACGGCTTGTAATCTAAACCCATTTTTTTTTTTTTTTTTTTTTTTTTACAGAACGCCACCACTCACGGGCAGAGCCCTTTTCAATGTCTGGATAGATAAATTGAAGTCAACGTTTCAGGCTGTTTCTTGGGTACTTGAGGGAATAAATTTGCTGTGGTGAACATAGGATTCATCCAAAACGATTATTTCAGAGAAAGGAAAAAAATAGATAATATACTCTATTTCGAAGTTTAAATTGGCGAAGGAAACACGATAATCAGTTTAGTTTGAATATTAATAAATAACACAGTTGAATACAGACAAAGATTGTAAAGAGAGCCTTGGAAATAAGATTCAAACCTCGGAATACTGTAAATTAGAAACAAAAGAACATGCAACATATACTTATTTTCGCCTTTGGATGTGCTTAGAGTTAGCAAGAAAGAACAGAATTTTTAATTTGATTGCCAAATTGGTATATATATAAATATATATATAATATATATATATATATATATATATATATATATATATATATATATATATATATATATATATATATATATTATATATATATATATATATTAAAAGATATAAAATATAAAATATTTTAAAATAAAATATAATATAAAAAGACAAAAAATACTTATTGACAAAATGACAGAAAAATAACACATCTCTGTATGAAAACCTTGAGAAGAAAAACGAATGACAAATTAGGCTTTCCTTGAATTTAAAGTAAAATATCCCCTATATTATCAGTGTTCAATTGCAAGTGCGATGAGAGAGAACATAGACGAGGTCTCATAAAAGTTGATTTCATTGGTTATTACTCATACAAATCCGAGGTAAGAAAGATTTCTTTTACGTTAGATTTTTTTTGGTTTTCGAAGACATGGAAGCGCTTGTCTTTGATTATGATTACGTGAACTAACACCGGATATCATTATCATAAAATCAAAATACTCATTCACAATAACATGCACTATATATATATATATATATATATATATATATATATATATATATATATATATATATATATATATATATATATATATATATATATATATATATATATATATATATATATATATATATATATATATATATATATATATATATATACTTGTGTGTGTGATTTATATTATAGAAAGTGTCCTTGTTGGAGTGCAAATTTTGCTGAAGCACAGCTGTTTCAAAGCATTATATTGTATAACACACTGTTGCAAGGCCCGCATTCAAATATAAAATGCAAGCAAATGTTTAAAGATAAGCTCATTATCGGGTTACTTCTTTATTGTATAAATAACACAATTGATGCAAGCTGCGTTATCAAAACTTCTTCTTCATATTACTTGCAATTTAATTTAAAGATAGGCAGCATTGGCATTTTTTTTATCATTTATTAAGGCAGTGTAGGTGTTTTGAAATATCAGTAATTAATAATAGGGAAAATTTTTTTATTGAATATAAAATATTTTCTTATACTTTGAAAATATTCTAAAGTTATGCATTAAAAGTACAATAACTTTTATAATTGATGGTGTCAGAAGCAAATGGGTTGACAAAATGTATGTTTTAATTTAAGTAAAATGCATTTTAAAGTTGTTATTCAGAAAAGTATATCGAAATAATAAAACTTAACAGCAAGGAACAGATCACATGCATAAACAAAGTTTTCTTTGTTTATGAATATTTTTTATGTTTGATGTACGATCACTTCACTTACCTTAGTTTTTTTTTATAACTTTGTCAACATCCCTTTTGCTTTTGGTCCCCCTCGAGTGTGTAGCATTTCGGCCATTAATCTTGACAGTGATTTTATCTTCCTGTTTTTCATTCCTAGATAAATCTCATGTGGACTCTGGTACTTTTTCCTGAAAAGCTATTTAAAGAAACCTAGATTTTCAATGACTATTAAATTTGATTTACTAGTCATTGGAATATTTGTATTTATTCATAGTAGTTAGTTGCATGTTTGTTACGAGTTTTCCTATATTTATGAATTTAAACTAAGTGTTCTTACATTATTGAAATATACTAAAAATATTGAAATATACTAAAAATGTCCGTAAGTTATTTTCAAATAAAAAGATTTCTACCTTTGTAATAAATTTTAGGTAAACAACAACAAATATTTTAATATCTGATAGATAACACTGATAAATAGCTAGAAAATGAAAGATTCTATATATATATATATATATATATATATATATATATATATATATATATATATATATATATATATATATATATATATATATATATATATATATATATATATATATATATATATATATATATATATACTGCATTTATATTTACCTCTACTTTTGAGCAATCTGTTATATAAAGGCTTTTCTTACCAGTCTACAATGAAGTTTGGTTGCAAGACATGGTAACAGGTATTTGCTAAAAACCTATTAGGATGTATAAGCAATTTGTTTTAAGCACTTAAAGAATCGAGAAAACACCTTTATTTGGAGAAAAAATATTATGTAAAGTGAAGGAAATTTAAGAATTGTATTAACTTAAATTATAATAGCAGTGAAAATTAGAAATATTTTAGATCTATTTTTGGATCGCATGTTCCATACGAATATATCAATTCAGTCCAGATTTTGGTTCAAATTCCCTTTCGATTTCCCATCCTTGTGTCGTAGTGAGTATATTAAAAGTAAACTTTGGTATATTTTCTTAGAGATTTCAGTACAGTGCAGTTTCGAAACTTCAAAAACAAATGAGTGATTTATTGTAAATTAGTATTTTGCTAGTTTTTTTTATCCACTGCAAAAATTGTCCTAACGAATCGTTGGGACAAGTGGCAAAAGTGTCACAGTAAAATTTTCAATAGAAAAAAGACATGTTAAGCATAAGAAAGTCGCTTCACTGAATTATTTTCTAACAAAATTTGTTGTGACATTTTTGCCAATTGTTCCAACGATTCATTAGGATAATTTTGCAGTGTTTAGATATTAAAATTCACACCTAAAGGACAATGCCATATTCGAGGAGGGAAGTTTTTTAGGAAATTTCTTCTTAGGATCTTCATGACATATCGAACCAGCTTCGTCAATCACGTGTGTTAATCGCTCTACCGTAATGTCACGATATTAATTAATTAATTTTCTTATTACCTTCATTTAATTATTTAAATTTTAAATAAAGATTAAAGTATTTGAATAATTTGCAGGATATCAACCTCTCTCTCTCTCTCTCTCTCTCTCTCTCTCTCTCTCTCTCTCTCTCTCTCTCTCTCTCTCGACCAAATAACTAATTTAATTAAGAAGGTCACTTTTACGATCCTTGTTATCCATTTTAATCTTGTTCTTTATTATCTGTTTCATCACCTTTGTTCTTCATCATTGATCTTTCTTCTCTTATTCTGATTTTTAAGTTGATAATTTTACTTGATAATTTTAAGTTGATAATTTTACTTGATAATTTTAAGTTGATAATTTTACTTGATAATTTTACTTGACTCATACTTGCTGTTGTTCTCGTTGCTGTATTATTAGGATTATTATTATTGATGTTGTATTTATTATTATTATTTTTGTATTTATTATTATTGTTGATGAGGATGATATTGATGTTGGTGACGATATTAATATTATTGTTATTATTATTATTTTATCTTCTTGGCGTACATTTAAAAATTAATCATGCATATTTTTATCTAATTTTCTTTATAGCTTATAAGAAACATATTCTTACGTATTTTTTCTTTATAAAAAGGAAAATAGCTTTATCACTGTTAAAAGTTTTTGATAAACCTGTATATATATATATATATATATATATATATATATATATATATATATATATATATATATATATATATATATATATATATATATATATATATATATATATATATATATATATATATATATATAGAGGGACATCCCAGGAAGTCTAGTTGTTGACAAGTAGTCCGGCTGGTATGCCGAACTTGTGGACGAATCCCTGGGTCAGTAGTGAGGCCGAACTCGTAGATGGCCACCCAGTTTGAAGTCAGGTGTTCGCAGTCGCTGGCTCTGTTGAGTTTGTCTTTTCAAGGGAAAGGGGAAAGAAGAAAGCAGCTTTTTCTTCTGGAGGAGCTGGTTCTTCTGTAGGAACTGCTGGTTCCAGCTTCTTCTGACTTGTAGATAATTTGAATGTACAGTCGTCAACAGAAGTTCGTTCCTATTAAGCTGGAAATAAATATTTATATAAAATGGAGATCATTTCAAGTTCAGCCAATCACAGTTCAATTAAGCCCCGCTCAATGTTTTTATTTTCTTTTTATTCAAAATAGAGCTTTTATGAAATGATCTCCATTTTATATAAATATTTATTTCCAGCCTAATTGGAACGAACTTCTGTTGACGACTGTACAAGTTACCTGTTTAGAAATCCTTCTTTAAAATTATCTCAAAATGGGAAGGATTATTTGAAAGAAGCAAATTGTTTTTCACTCTTAATTATTCTTATCAAAAATAAATCACAAACTCATCAGAAATATTCTTTTATTACAAAATGTTGAATTAATATAGAAAATTATCGTTACAAACTAATAATAGTTATTAAAATTTTAATAACAACTTTATTTTAACAAAATACACGAAAATTGAAAAATATGACAATAACTTATATTTATTAATAAAATATACAAATATTATTAAAATGAATATTTTAAAAATATTAAATAGAAAAGTTACTCATTTGGAATTCCCGCGTAAAATGTTTTTATTCTTGTTTTTCTTAGCTTCGTTATTTTAAATTATTATTAATAAACTTTAAAAAAAAAAAAAAAAAAAAAAAAAAAAATTAAATTTATTTTATTATTTCACATCATTTTATCACTTACTTTAAATATAAAAAAAAACATTTTCATTTATTTTTTGACTTAAAAATACTTTTGATTACTATTATTTTACATCAGTTTCCGCTATTAATTATTTTCTGTTTCAAATTATTTTTACTTAAAGAAACTGTTATTTATTTTGAGTAACTTAACTATATATATATATATATATATATATATATATATATATATATATATATATATATATATATATATATATATATATATATATATATATATATATATATATATATATATATATATATATATATATATATATATATATATATATATATATATATATATATATATATATATATATATATATATATATATATATATATATATATATATATATATATATATTATATGTTATCACCACTCACGAGAAGAGCAGTTTTTAAGGTGGCGGCATAATTAAAGGATAAAAGAAAATTCACACTATCCCGAGCCTAACGCAGATCCCTCAGGTGGGCGCATACAGAGGATAAGCTAAATGCAACTGGTAAAACGGAAGCAGGTAGAGAGTTCCACAAAACAGAGGTGGCTGGAAAGAAAGAGGTACCATGACATGCAAGTCTAGAGTTTGCAATTCTTACACAAAGTTCATGTGCAACCAAGGCACCCCTTGTGTTGCGAGGGAGACACAATGGTGGTGGAATGCAAGACGTCGATTCCCTAGAGCACCTGCCATTGTAGTACCTATAGAAAAGTGAGAGTGCGCCAACGTCACATCGCAGAGAAAGAAGGTCAAGGAACTTCAAAAGTAGATCGGTCAGTTTATAAGACTTTTAGCTTTTGATTTAACCTTATTCAAAAGAAGTGTTGAAACCGAGACCACCCCAAATGTGAGAACATTACTTCATACATGGACGGATTAGACCCTTATATAATTAGAGTAATTGTTCAGGAGGAAATAATTCCAGCAATCTGAACAGAACCACCAGCTTTTTAGAAGCCACCTTAGCAACCGTTGTGATATGAGGTTTCCAAGTTAATTTATTGTTTATGCTCAGACCAAGAATATTTATGTTGTTCACAGGTGAGACGTGAGAGACGTCGATAGAGATAGAAAAGTTGGGAGTGTTTTTTTTTTCTTTTTGAGAGAGAGAGAGAGATATGTGAAGAAGCTGAGTTTTCAAAGAATTGAATTCCACAAGGTTGCGGTGACACCACCTGGAAATCCTAATCAGATCGGCAAGAATGAAGTCTGAAAGTTGAAGCCGAGAAGCATCTCTAGAGGCAAAAGAGGGAACAGATTTGAAATGACTAGAAGAATGGAGAGCTGAGTCGTCGGCTTAAGAATGAACAGAGTTAGAAGTACAGCTGAAGAGGTCGTTGATTAAAAGTAAAAATAAAGTAGGAGAAAAAGCAGAATCCTGAAGAACCCCACAATTAAAAGGGAAAGAATAAGAAATCGCTTCATTAACAAGTGTCGATATAGAGCGATTTGAGAGGAAACTAGACTTGAACATGGAAAGAAAAGAATAAAAACCAAAGGAAGGGAGCTTAGAATGCAGCGACGCATACCATACCCGGTCAAAAAAAAAAGCCTTGGATATGTCAAGCTCCACCACAAAAATCTTCCCTTAGTCCGAAAGGGGCATAAGACCATGGATCAGTAATATAGGAAAGTATGCCACCAGTTGACCTTGAAAGTCGAAAGCCATACTGGTGATCTGAAGGACGGGAGAGTGAGATTTCAAATAATCACGGAAATGAGAGTTGAGGAGAGACTTGAACCTTAAAATTTAGATAGAATACAAGTGAGAGCTATTGGTCGATACTTAGAAGGTTCAGAGCGATTACCTCCTTTTTTCTGGACCGATTGAACATATGAGCAGCAGCAGTGAGGAAAAATATTAGTATTAAGGTATAGAGAGTACGGTTGAACGAGGACAGACGCCAGCTCAGAAGCACACTTCCTCAAAACATGAGAATCATATGAAATCACGGGTAAAGACATCGAACATCTGAGAGAAGAAGTAGGAGGAGGGATGCCGGAATCATTCAGGGTAGAATTAGGGGGCCGAAGTGATGGACTTTTCAGTAGGAGTGTTAGCTATAAATCCATCAGGTCGAATAAGAAGAGGAAAGGAAGATATATATATATATATATATATATATATATATATATATATATATATATATATATATATATATATATATATATATATGTGTGTGTGTGTGTGTGTTCACGCTCGCGCGTGTGAAGGCATATTTATATAATACGATTATTTTTGAAAGTTGAAACAATATATATATATTTTTTAAACTGCTTATACGTAATGCTCAGTATTTAAAAGTTTTCAATCAAAGTTAAAGACCTTTATGCAAATTGCAATGGACTGAATTCATTAGTTTCAGATCAACAAAATTTTGGCTCTAAGAATAGAGACATTCAGTCTTCATTCCAGTCTCTATTTCAATATCAATTCTAGTTCAGATTTTAAATATTATTTTGTACTATAATTATTTTCTATATTTTCTAATGCAATTCATTTATCTGTTAGGACATGTTAATTAACAGACATTGTTCGCTTCGCCTTTACTTTCAGAAGGAAACTACAATGATATATATATATATATATATATATATATATATATATATATATATATATATATATATATATATATATATATATATATATATATATATATATATATATATATATATATATATATATATATATCTGCAGATGTTGAAATCTGGACACAAAATTTTCGCTTCACCCTTGAAAGAATATGAAAAAATTTACGAAGATTTTGTAGGTCGAAGAGTTGGGAATTTGAGGCTCCAACCTGGGAACTGGTGCATCTCAGCACCTTTTATCAACTATGCTGACAAAATTTTAGTTAAGGTTTATATATCATATATATATATATATATATATATATATATATATATATATATATATATATATATATATATATATATATATATATATATATATATATATATATATATATATATATATATATATATATATATATATATATATATATATATATATTATATATAAAATATATATATATATATATATATATAATATATATATATATATATATATATATATATATTATATATATATATATATATATATATATATATATATATATATATATATTAGGGATGGAGCGATACCAAAATTTTTACCGATACCGATACCTAAAAATTCCCCGAAGCCAATACCCGATACCCGATACCTGAAAATATGCCGATACTTGCCGATACTACTACCGATACCGATACTTTACTCCTATACAATTTTTTGCCGATACCGATACCGATACTGAAAAGGCCGATACCGATACCGATACCGGTATCGGAAAATATGCCGATACTTGCCGATACCGATACGATACTTCACTCCATCCCTAAATTATATATATATATATATATATATATATATATATATATATATATATATATATATATATATATATATATATATATATATATATATATATATATATATATATGTATATATATATATATATATATATATATATATATATATATATATATATATATATATATATATATATATATATATATATATATATATATATATATATATATATATTGCAAAAACGTTTATTAATATGAGTATTTTGAAGATTTATATTAATATTATTTTTCCTTTGGGGACGTGAAATAATTTTTTAAATTTTTTTTAAAAAGTTACTATTATTTTTAAAAAATGATATAAATAAAAAGGTGTATGCTATTACCCCACCCCCAACCAGGACTCACCCCCATTATTCCTGCTTTGCAGATTTCATGCTGATTGAGGAATTATTTGGATTTCATGAGAAATATCAAAAATTTCAGCTATAAATTGTTTATATAATGAATACATTGTTTTTTCATAGCTTAATTTCAACTTCGTTTCGACAAATAGATCTCAAAAATGTTCGAAACCATTTTTTTTTTTTTTGCTTCAAATGAAAATACAAATCGAACATATTGAAACACATAGAAATATTTTTTTGAAATTATGTTTTATTATTTATGCTTTTCATTTAATGTAGTATATCTAATGAAATTAAATAAAATTTTGTTCCCGTCACATCTTAAATTTCACTTCTTTCATTTCTTTAAAAATCGGAACTTTTCTTTAAAGATAAATGGTCAAAGACTCACTTTTTAATCAACGAATGATTACACAACTATAAATTGTTCGAAAGAATATATGTTTGATGGTATGCCATTTAATTAATACAAATATTAATTACTATTTAAAAAATAATAAAAAAATTTCTATCTCTAAAAATATAAAGAAACATATTTTGATTCTTTCCTCATCTTACTTTCTTTAAATGACAGTTTAAGCCAAGTGATATTGTTATTGTGACGTATCCAAAATGTGGAACGACGTGGATTCAAGAGATTGTTTGGACAATGAAGAAGAATAGGAACTTGGATAATCCAAAGGCCACACTACCAGTTAATTTTAGAAGTCCTTACCTTGAGTATATATATATATATATATATATATATATATATATATATATATATATATATATATATATATATATATATATATATATATATATATATATATATATATATATATATATATATATATATATATATATATATATATATATATATATATATATATATATATATATATATATATATATATATATATATATATATATATATATATATATATATATATATATATATATATATATATATATATATATATATTATTCTAAAGAATTGAAAAGTCTAATAAATTTCTTTCTGTTAATATAATGAGTACTGATAGCAAGATATTATACAGCATATATATTTCCTTCCATTTGTTTTAGATTAGATTGTTTCATGAATCATTACGGTTTACGTCCTTTAGAACCTGGGCATCAAATATACGATACATTTCGAGCTTTGTACCCAGATCGAGACCCAAAGGATGGAATATTCTTACAGTCAGCAGAATTATCTGAGGATCCGAGGATAATTAAATCTCATCTGCCTTTTTCTTTATTGCCACCTTCGCTTCTTGATACTTGCAAGGTAAAAAATGTTGAGCTCATTAATGCTCCTTTAATAATTAGAAATAATAAGAAATTGACTTTTAGTAGCTATTATGAAACTGTTATCCTTCTGGAGGGTTTCTCATGAATTAATAACTCATAAATCTTTTAGCACTAAGAATAAATGCTTTGAATAAAGGTTATTGAGTACTTTAAGATATGATTTTGCTGACTGAAGTGAGCTGGTTGATATAATTTATTTAGATTTTTCAGTATATATATATATATATATATATATATATATATATATATATATATATATATATATATATATATATATATATATATATATATATATATATATATATATATATATATATATATATATATATATATATATATATATATATAATATATATATATATATATATATATATATATATATATATATATATATATATATATATATATATATATATATATATATATATATATATATATATATATATATATATATATATATATATATATATATATATATATATATATATATATATATATAGTGTGCGTGCGATGAACAAAGTGCCACAAAATGGTAAAGATGGAGAACGCTTTAACTAGATTAAAGATTAATTAAGCTAAAAAAAAGATGTGAAATGTTTAATGGTCATATATCAACATGATAGACGGTAAAAGGTAATGTTTTTAAGGCTCTATATTGAGTACACTTCTTTTCTTAATGTATAAAAAAAAATTGGATGAGGGGATAAAAAATTGGGTTTCTAAGTTTGGTGATTTATCATACTAAATTGACTACTTTTGCTGGAAACCTTGAGAGCTGTATTAAAGTACCGCCTGGGTTTGGGAAACATTTTGATTAGGCTGACGAGTAACGAAAGAAGTTCAATATAAAGATTCATATGATTTTTCACATTGGAAAATTAAATTAGTATTTTAATTACTGTATACGCAAGAAATAACTGAAGTCAATTGCCAAGGAGAAAAGGTTTTTAATGAGGTTATTATTAAATATTTGAATATTTGAGTGTCAATAAATCAAAATGTTACTTACAAGTGTTAGGACTTAATACTTAAGGCGTATAATAATTAACTTAGAATATTAATTGAATTCTGATTAGAACAGGGGTTCCCAACGTTTTCTTTCTTGTGAACCCCTTGAGTCCTTACTTTACGTATGTGGATCCCTATATACCTATTTGTAATAATATTAAATATTTATTTGTAGGTTAGTAAAATCTAATAATTAATCCAATCCAAGCATCTGTGGTCCCCTGGAGATCCATTTCAAGCTAAGTTGGCAAACGCTGGTTTAGAAATTCGGTCTCCTTATCTAATAATTTACGTTAAATTGCTAGAGGGAGCACATCCTGTAGCTAAAAGAATGACGTGATTTTAAAAGTAAGAATCATAATATTAGATTGAAATATGTGGACATGCTTTCATGGAAAGATTTCAAAGAGGATATGATTCAGAGTTTTTAAATTTTTAAGCACCTTCTCTATCAAAGAGAGTTAGCTATTCATAGAAACAGTGACAGAAAAGCTGGAGGTCTCAATAGGTAAATAATAAAAATGTATTTTGCTAGATTTGAGAAAATACTTCAGTAGGCAAGTGGTTTATGATTGGGTTGATTTGCCTCCAGCTATAATAGCAAATAGTTCACTTGCAGCTTCTGTAAATAGACTGCATAGGCATGTAATTTTGAGTATTATATGGTTAAAATGTATTGTTATTTTATTTTTTCTTTTAATAGAACCTTGTTTTCAGGTCTATCGTCAAAATAAATAACTAAAAAAATCACGTGCTTAACTTTACAAGATGCTGACAGCTGTGGTTGGTTTGTTTAGCATCTTCTATTAACTTAAAATTGTATGTCATGACGAGAAGAAAAATAATTGTTGTAAAGGATAATTTTTCAAGAAAATAATTAGCATCTTTATTGATATATTTTACAGTAGATTTTCAGAGATTAAAGTTTTTTCCGGAACAGGAACCAACAGTAAATATGAACATCCTCCCGAAATTCCGGTACAACTCTAATAAACGTATATATTTTAAACATGCTACTATAGTTTACAAAAACACATTGACATTGTTCCCATGTTAACATTATATTTATATATGAATTATATATATATATATATATATATATATATATATATATATATATATATATATATATATAAATATATATTAATTATATATATTATATATTAATTAATATATTTTAAAAATAGTTGATTTCATTTCCATTTTCTACTTATGATATTTGCTATATATCATATATTATTATTAAATTAATTTTTTTAAAAAAAAAAATTGTTATGTTTATTAAAAAAATCCATTGGTTTAATTGTTTTTTTAAAAAAAACCAGTTTTTTTAAAAAAAAACCACTATATATATATATATATATATATATATATATATATATATATATATATATATATATATATATATATATATATATATATATATATATTATATAGTATATATATATATATATATATATATTATAATATATATATATATATATATATATATATATATATATATATATATATATATATATATATATATATATATATATATATATATATATATATATATATATATATATATATATATATATATATATATATATATATATTTATATATATATTAATATTTATATTAATATATTATTATTTATTATTATTATTATTATTATTATTATTATTATTATTATTATTATTATTATTATTATTATTATTAGTAGTAGTAGTAGTAGTAGTAGTAGTAGTCATAGTAGTATTTTTTTTTTTAATTATTTAATTATTTTTTTTTTTTTTAATAAAAAATAAATAAATAAATAAATAAAAATTTTTGCATGTTTTTTTTTGAATTAAACAAAAAATATCTTTATCAGTTTAGAGTTAAAGTACAATTAGATTTCATTGCAAGATTTTTCTCTCATTGAAAAAAATTTTCCCTTTCGTAGATAGTGAATTACACAAGTTTCCTCGCAATGAAAGAGAGAACTTCTTTCCTTACAAAGAATGAAGAAGGAAAAGAAGGCAACAATAATAATCAATTCAAATACAGAGGTTATAGAAAAAGAAGGTGGATTCTTTCGGAAAGGTTGGTAATTGTGTAATAATAAGAACAATGTTTCAACTATTTTCACTTAGAATTATGAAAAGGAAGCTTCATAATTTCATAAAGGTTGGTAATGGAATAGTAATGGGAACAATGTTTCGAATATTTTGACTTAAAATTATGGAAAAGGA
>SEYY01019094.1:180000-182103 GCA_009176605.1 Armadillidium nasatum | reverse complement strand
TCTTTTGTTTGTATTTCTGTAAATTAAAATATTGTTAATTTTGATTTGATTTAAAATTTCAATTATTGAAGTCCATTTTCAAAAGGGATTAACTTAAACTTATTATTAGATTTGTTTTTATTTAATTAAATCAGTAATGAAGAATAAACTGGTATTATATATATATATATATATATATATATATATATATATATATATATATATATATATATATATATATATATATATATATATATATATATATAATATATATTATATATATATATATATATAATTTTGCATAGTCTATCACTTTTAAACAATGTGTTTCTGACTAGGTGAAATTAGCAAACCGTCAATTGACCATTTATTCATTATCTTATCTTTCAGTACAAACTCTTACTACTACTACTACTACTACTACTACTACTAATACTATTAGCACTGGGAAAGAAATATAAAAATAATTCGATGCTGATTAAAAAAATTATAAAATAAAGCTGAAGAGGCAAAAGTGAAAGCTGAAATCGTCGTCTTTTTTGACTTTGTTCATATTTTATTTCAAAACTACTTTAAAATTGTGAAAAATTCCAAAACAAGTATGGAGCACCAAAGTTTGGGAGTAATAAATATGAAATAAGCCCAATGGCCCCTGAGTTCTTTTACAATCCCGGAATTTCTCATGTAAGGGAGAAAAAAAATCTTTTTTTTAAAAAAAAAAATAAATAAAACCCTTAATATATCGGTACATAGTTTGAAATTTTATTAAATGTATAGCAAAATATTTGGAGCAAATTATCATATACCATATTTAAAATCTGAACTTAAGGGATATGAGCTTAGATTAAAAATAAGTCCTTATTCTTTCTATTGATTAGATCAAGATTTTTTGTTCATCTTAAACTATTGCAATCGAAAACTAAAAATTAAACAAAGGTTGTAAATTAAGAAGATTGAGAATTATGTACAAGCAGCTTAATTAAGGAAATATTTGGTTTCCATGAAATCTAGTTTCAACATTGAAGAGTAGACCTACTCACTGGTATTATATAAACATAGAAAAAGAAATGTATTTTAGAATAAACGTGAACTTTTATCGACAAGATAAAACAATAACATTTCTTTCATATATATATATATATATATATATATATATATATATATATATATATATATATATATATATATATATATATATATATATATATATATATATATATATATATATATATATATATATATATATATATATATATATATATATATATATATATATATATATATATATATATTACAGTTTGGTTCATGGTATAGAAGCAATATATTTTAATCTATAGACTACTATGAATTAGAAAATAAACTCGTACCAATTAAGGAAAAATATATTCCACTACTCACGGGTCAGGGAGTAATTTTAAACTTACTTTTTTGGTTAAAAAATATTGCTTCCATATATATAATATATATATATATATATATATATATATATATATATATATATATATATATATATATATATATATATATATATATATATATATATATATATATATATATATATATATATATATATATATATATATATATATAGCCGAATAAGCAGCTTTATGTACACGGATGTGAAATTAACCAGTGTCTGCAATTACTAAATCTCTTACAATTATATTAAAAAAGTTATTACTAATATTCATAATATATTTCAATGTGTACCTGTCACATTTTCCACACTCTTCTTCTGCCAAGATACGTCGAAACGAAATCAAAGACAATAACAAACAACTAAATAAAACTTTTTGTACCATCGTTAAAATTTGAAAAGTCTTTGACTAACAAGAAATTGACTTTGTCACAGCTACATTTATTAGTATCAAACAATAATAAAAATGTACTATTCTATCTTCATGATATTTGGCACTTAAACATTCCACCCACTATCCTTTTATTATGACACAATGTTTTCTATGTTCTTTCGTGAAAGGGCGGGGTAAGGTTCTTAGAATCACAGTGCCATGTAAATTGAAGATGTTTTATAATTCTATAGATTTATTTAGCTGTTGTAAGAAAATTCTAGATTAAACATACACTAATAATATATTTTCAATTACAATACCCAAGTTTAATGCA
>SEYY01019094.1:155000-175000 GCA_009176605.1 Armadillidium nasatum | reverse complement strand
TCAAACTGAGAAGAGTACTTTTTCACCGCCTTCTTAATTTCCTAAAGGGGGGAAAAATAAAAAGTTTTACAGTTAAAAATAAAAAATAAAAATAAAATAAAAATAATAATAAAAAAAAAGGGCTAAAACTTACATCTTTATTGGTGACAAGGGAAAGCGGCCGTGGTCGCCACAGCAACTGACAGAATTTTTCAATAGTATGTCGACTAAGAATTTTCCCTTGGAATGTCCACAACCAGTAAGCATTATCGACCTATACATATATATATATATATATATATATATATATATATATATATATATATATATATATATATATATATATATATATATATATATATATATATATATATATATATATATATATAATTAGCAGTATTAAAAAAATGTAGTAATAATACCTTATGACCCCACCAAGAAACAGAGGTAGCAACATATCTTCCAGTTGGATCCCATTCGACATCTGTAGCCATAAAATGTTCGGTAGTGGCCATTATCTAATTTTAGAATTAAAATACATGAAAACTTTCTATTAAAATATTTCGCTTATAAAGGTCATAATTTCAACAAAATCTATACATCAGTTACATAATTTTAACATAGATAAAGGTATAAATTACAAATGGCAATTTTTTGTGTGCGAGCTCTCGCGCGCGTGCGTATATATATATATATATATATATATATATATATATATATATATATATATATATATATATATATATATATATATATATATATATATATATATATATATATATATATATATATGCGTAAATGTTGTTTAAAACTGGTTAATGCCTTTTTTTTTTTTAACATTTACTCAAAATGTAATTTACATCCAACAACATTTCTCATTCTTATAATTATTAATTTAACTTTAAATATTTTATTTTACCTGAAAATCTTTAGTATCTATAAAGTCTAATACGCCCGACATGTTACGCAGTCCAGCCAAGACCACAAACTGGCCCTGTGGAGACCAGAACATATTGTTCCAATCACGCTTTTCAAATTTCTTCAATTCTGCTGGCTGCTGTCCTTTACTCACTTGAAAGAATGTTACAGTTACTGATGGGGGTTCACCACTAATAATTCCAAACTTATTATCAACAGGCTCCCACGCAAAGGACTAAAACAAATGTACTAGTTGATTAATTCACAAATATAATAAAAAATTTCAAAAATATTTTAAAAACAAATTTCTCAGAAAAGATTAAGCCAATGTAAAATTCATTTATAATATCATGTCTAAAAATTTCATCATGTTCATGTACGTTATCCATACTAACTATATAATGAACTATTTACCTGTATTTGTTCTTTTATTTCAAGACTATCAACAGGAATGCCTTTTTCCCTCATATGGAAGATTTCAAAGTTGTAATATAGACCAGCGTATCTAATTTCATTCTTCTCTCGTTTCGCTTTGGCATAGCGGGCTACCTTCACACACAGATGATCACCTGATTTTTGCCAATACATTTGGCATTCAGCAACATTAAACAAATTTTTGGCTCTGATCTGAAATTATAATCAAAATATTTTTAAGAAATAAATTTTTATGTGGCTAGGGAATCATTTTTGTAAAATAATATCCAAATGATTAAAGTAATACCTAATAATAAAAATAATAAGTTAAAATTTTCTATGGTATTTTGTGAAAATCTATATTGACTGTTAAAAGAAGTCATTAAGATGCTAATGTAACGTCCTCTCTAAGACAATTTTTATACGGTTTTCAAAATTACACATTATACTACATGAGATTTACCTTACGATATGAAAGTAATAACAATAATTACCTCCTCTCTATTTGGTATGGAAAGGAGAGTGACCTTTGCAGGAACATCTTTGTCTTCTGCAATCCAATAGGCAATGATATTGTCAGTAGGGGACCAGCTGAAGTCTTTAATTCCAGGTACTTTAATACTTTTTTTGTCTAAAAGACCAAATGACTGTAATAATAATAATAAAAATAATAATAATAATACAGAATACTACCACTAAAAAATGCTAGACATGAAGGCACCAAACATTCACACTTACCGGAGTTTCATAAACACTCAACAATTCATCAGTTATTCTACCAAAATATTTATCATCATGTGACCATTTGAAAATAGGCCACACCGGAGGTTTATCTGCATGAAAAGCTCTCTTTTTCTGTCCCGTTCTGATACCCCAAATAATAATTGAATGTGGCTCTTCATTACGTTGATCTATATGAGGGGAAAATGTCACCATGTAACTGGAATGAATTAATTTAATTAAGAACTTCCTAATTTAAAAACTATTAAATCAACACAAAACACAACTCAAATAACCTACTTTTCACATGGAGAAAAATCTATAAATTGAACACCAGGATGACTGAATTTTTGGATTTGCTTGAATTCTTCTCCACCCCATAAAGCAATACCTTTCGCATGGAAAGTGGCTAAGAACGTTCCACGAGGTGACCACCTCACATAAGATTCTGTCCACCTCTATATATATATATATATATATATATATATATATATATATATAGCAATATGGCCTTTCATATTACTCTAAAATATTATATATAATGACTCGTATACGATACTTGTCTATGTTAAATGTACTGCCCGAAAAATATATAATCACTATTAAAAAACTAATTCAATATGTGCCTTGCATGTTCTAATTGAAACACACATGGCGAAAGGAATAATAAAGAAAGGTCATTAATATCAGAGTATAAAAAGAAATACTAACAACCTAGCGTGAAGAATAAAGAAACTGAAGATCTAAAAGTTGTGTTCCAGAATCTTTACCATTGACAATTTAAATTTCAAAAAGGGACCAAAGTGATTCAATGATATTTAAGTTGTGATAATGAATTAATGTTAGGCTTAGTGATCAAGACTGAACAGTTGTGGCTAAGTTAATGGGAGTAATTCTGCTGATGGATGATGCTTGAATTTTTTACACAATTTCTATTGTAAAAGTAATCAAGATAGTTTTTGACTATTTATGTCATTGTGAAGTATTAGTTTTACTGATAATGGATGATCCTCATTAGTGTTCAACAATTCTGTGTTTGTGCTAACTACGAAAGTTTTAAATGTAATTAATTTTTACCTATAGATGTGGTGTTGCATCCCATTAGTGCCGTATTAAATAACCTAAAACCTTAAGAGACCCTATTTCTATATTCCTTCAGAAGTTAAAAATGTTTTTGAAACATATGGTAAAGATTGATTAGATTTCTATTTATATATTACCTCTCTCTTTTGAATTTCCTGTGGATCTGGAATGCTATTTAAATATATTGCTGTTGTTGAACCACTACTTGTACCACAGTCATATATAATTGAAAACTGGTCATAACAATTTTCATCCATTAAAAAGAAGTACAAGTTCCCAAAATCCTATTTTTGGAAAGAAAGAAAAAAATACAATAAATAATTGCCAACATTTTTATAATTTCCAAATCACAAAACAAATTTGTAAATAAACAATCCTACCTTATATGGCTGTGGCTTTGGAGGTACAAACTCTTCTGGAATGTCATTATATTTATCAAAATCTGTAAAAAGATTGCAAATAAAAGTGTGTTGTTTGTCTAGTTT
The DNA here is from genome assembly GCA_009176605.1 of Armadillidium nasatum. Lineage (NCBI taxonomy): Eukaryota > Metazoa > Arthropoda > Malacostraca > Isopoda > Armadillidiidae > Armadillidium > Armadillidium nasatum. The sequence goes on along the minus strand of SEYY01019094.1, from coordinate 171,401 downwards.
ATAGTTATTCCTCTTTTTTACTGCATCTTCTGCACTTGCTTTGTCCTTGTATTCCAAAAATATATAACTGAAAAATATTTTTATAATGCAATTATAATTATAATAATAATAATAATAGTAAATAATAATAAATAAATAAAAATTATTTTACCCTTTAGTTTTGCCATTTTTATCCGTAGGATAATAGTCATTTATAATTCCTCCAGATTCTTCAAATATTTTTCGGATAACTTTTTTCAACTTTTCCAGACGGTCTTGCTCAACCTGTGGAACACCATCCACAATAATAACGGCTTCAACTCCATCTGTTTCTTTTGGTTTCTGACGTAATAAGTCACCCAATAATTCTGAGAAAAAAAATAAAATAAAATAAGTAAACAAAATTACAGATATAAAGATAAATAAGTTTTGTTGTTTTATAATGTTCATAACATAGTTTTATATACTATACGAATGGCAGTTTAAGTTTTTTTTTTTTTTTTTTTTTTTTTTTACATTGCACTGAACACATGAATCCTGAGAAACCTAACAGTATGTCACAAGGATCATCATTTAATTAAGGAGCTAAAAGAGAAAGCAAGAGGAAAAGGGAAACAGCAACTTAAGCAAAAATGCATCAAAACCAATTTGTATAATGAAATCCTATATTTAAATAGGAGAAATTTGTAATCCAAGAGTCCACTGTAGAAGGAAAACCTGACATTTGAACCATGAAGAGTTGTTTACCCAAGACTATCAATATTATTATTCATCATTCATTACAGATTGTTTTCTTATCTCATTTATAGACAAGAATTTTATAATATACCACTCCAAAATCATGATCTTCATGAATGCCATGTAACAATCTACTATCAAAAGCTATTAACAAACAGAAATGAAACCTCCCAAGACTAATCTTGTCTTGATTTTCTTCAGGATAGGTTATAAATGATTTCTCTATCACACATCTAAAAACTCCTTTAATTCTATCCATCTGTTATCACCAGGGCTGCAGAACCAGTAAAACTTTTTGCAAGATCTAATTGTATTTAAAAAAAAAATAAAAAATGGATCCAAACTCTAGCTCCACCATTTTAAATCTGCACAGCCTTGGCTCCATCAACAAAATTAAACAGTTCCAACTTTGAGTTACAAACAAAAAACATTTCCACACCCACTTATTTTGTAAAGTTAAATTTGTTCTTTGGCTCTACTCCAAACCATGCTACTCCAGCTCTGCAACTCTGGTCTCTTTACCCAATGAACCATCAAATGCTAATCATTGACAACTTTGTCATGGCACTGAGACTACAAACACTTTTTAAATGAAGTTTACCAGCTCTGCTGTCCTGATACTTAAAGCCCTTGATCTCAACCTTTTCTAAGAAAAAAATTGAGCTGCTAAAAAAAAAAAACATGAAACACTATCATAAATTGGAATTATTTCAGCAAGACAGAGAAGAAAAAAAAAATAGCTTAACATATTTAAGAAAGTAAAACTTAAAAGGTGAATGGTGTATATGTGGGAACTAGATAACTAAATACAATATCAAAGAGTATAGGCTATTCAATCCCAACAAAATAAAACCTATCCCACTTTCTGTATTATTTCATAAACTTCTAAAAAATTGAAATACAAGCTTATGGTGATAATTCAATAGTTCAAAAATCATCAAACACTACCTTTTCATGATAAAAACTGGTAATCAAGTTCTCTTCACTAGATAGATTTTTGAACAAAAGTGATAAACATTCTTGGGTAATAACTGTAGTGGCATAACCGACTTACAGAATATTTACTAATTTACATTGCAAATAGGGATTTTTACATAAAATTAAAATTTTTTTTGTACTTCATTAATAATTTATTACATGTTCACATCAAGTAGTTTAATATACTGTAATTTTAATCATTGTTAAAAACTAATAATAGATGGTGGTGATGTGTAGTAGTAGTAGAAGAAGAAGTAAAGAAGAAGAAGTAGAAGAAGAAGTAGTAGAAGATATATATATATATATATATATATATATATATATATATATATATATATATATATATATATATATATATATATATATATATATATATATATATATATATATATATCCTCCGGTGGACAAAAGCCAGAGGCTTACCAAATTCCACCAGTTTGAAAGTATGCAAGTTAAAGTTGGGAAAACAAAGGAAGCATGATCCAGGATTTACCAGTAGAGTATATGAAACATTGAGTATAACAGTTAAGTCTGGGGTCAGAGAGTTGGACAGAGAAAGAATCTCCATGGGAGTATGTAACTAGAGAGTTCAGAAGAGCAGTGTCCATTGTAACAGTGATAGTATAGAGAGAGTGATGCAACAATTTGATTGGAAAAGAGATTGCAGAGATTAAGAGCAGGAAAATTGATGAGTCGAAAAGCACTAGACTCCACATTCTCAAGGAAAGCTATGAGCGGAACCACCCTTGATATGTTAGACATACTCCATATAGAGGCGAACAACACCCATAAAGAAAGCAAGCAGCTAGGGTGGTGTGAAGTAATTCTGAAGGCACCTCCGAACACCTAACCTCTGTTTAGAAAGAGAAGTAATGTGATATTTTTAAGAAAGAGAGACACTGAGAATATTAAGAACAGATGGAAGGTTTAAGTTGTGTTTTTTCAAAGATATAGGTGCGTGGAAGATTGTGTCGAGTGGAAAGATGGAGAAACTGAGTTTTTGAGGCATTGAAAACAACCATGTTTTCTCTTCCCCAATTTGAAAAATGTGAAAGATAAGGAGTTAGTTGCTCCAAGTCTAACCTTCTTGAGTCTAATAACTGCTGTTGGGAAGAATGTCTTTCAAATTGAAATTAGTAATGAAGGGTGGAGTTATCAGTATAGGAGTAGATAGGAGATGAAGTAATAGAGGTCATTAACGAAAAGTAGTAGTAGTGTTGGGATAAGACACAACCCTGAGGAACATCACTATTAATTAGATTTGAAGGAAAATCGGTGGATGTCTACAACAGCTTCAATAGAATGACCATAAAGGAAATTAGAGAGATCACAGAGAGAAATATAGATACTGAAAGAGGCAAGTTTAGAAATCCAAGCTTTGTGCCAGACTCCATCAGCTTTTGGTATGTCCAGCATGACAGCAAATGATTCAATGAAATGCCAAAGAGTGGAGGACCAAGAGTCAGAGAGAAGGGGAAAAGATCACCAGTAGAGTTTCTTACAAAAGCTATACTGTCTCAAAGATTAGAAGAATATATATATATACACTTCGAGGGACAATATTCAAACAATGCACAAAACTAGTTACAAGAAATATTTATTCCAAAAATTTCCTTCAAATATTGAATAAGAAAGATAAAAGTTCTATATAATTATAATAATAATATAAATATAATAATATTCACCCCTCACCATCATCAATTGTTAATGAGAAGGATATGCTGACAAGAATTTGCATCTGGATTGCCATGGTGCATGACCTTTATCCTAATTTCCCCTTTGCTGAACATCTTTTTTCTTCTAGGCCATTTCTTGTTCTTAACTGAAACTCAGGTACTTGGGTGAACTGACAGCAAACCTTACTCTGTTACCTCCTACTGTTTCTATCCTAAATTTTCAGCCAAAGGCAGGTGTTGCACAAATGTGTGTAATGATGTGGTTTGTTCTCGTGTTTCTAACTTGGGAGTTCTAAATTCCCCACTTTATAGCTTAAGCTCTATTGCAATTCTACAACTAAATATATGTTTTATCTTTTTATCTCCTAATTCTACTAAGTACAAAATTTTTTTAAATTTTAAATTCCAAAATGAAGAGATGGTGCTTCTAACTGGTCTGACTTCTTCTTGTGCTTCTCAGATTATCCCATGGGAGGGGTCCCTTGGAGTGTTTTGAGCACATAAAGGTGATTCTCCTGGAATGGAGGCATAAATCTCATATTCTTTCCCTTCTACTGAACTTAAACTTGGTTTGACTCTACTTGTTCTCATGCTATTCCCCTCAGGGATTCATATCGTCTTCAAACTCCAGAAACTCATTCAACTTATATTTCATCCCGGAAAAGTACAAAATTTATTCTCTAGCACTAAAAACTCATTTCTCAACTAAAAATACAATAATCTTTCTGTTTCCTTTTCCTCATGTTCAATGTTCCTTCTGGCATTTTGCACACAAAAATTCTTTACTTCCTCTTTCCCTCCTTAGTATCTTCAGATAACACAACTGACACTTTACATTCTGCTAAAACTGAACTCTTAAATCAAACTATTGCCTCTAATTCTACTTGACTATTTGGAATTATCTCTCTTTCAACCCCTGCAACTCTTTAATGCCTAATATCGCAATTCTTCTAAAGATGTCATTTCAGCTCTCTATGAACTCAACATTAAGACAGCATATGGCTCTGATGGTATGTATCCCTCCTGTGGTTCTCAAAACTTGTACTTCCAAGCTTGCATCCTGCCTTGGTAAACTATTTTGCCTCTGTCTTTCCACTTCAACCTTCCCTTCCTGCTGGAAACATATGCTCATTCAGGCTGTGTCAAAGAAGAGAGAACCCTCTAACTATTGTTACATTCCTTTAATTTGTTCTTTCTAAAGTTTTTGAATCAGTCCTTAACAGGAAGATTTGGAAACATCTCAATTCTTCTAATTCTATTTCTGGTCACAAGCAGTCTACTGTGATAATTATATATATATATATATATATATATATATATATATATATATATATATATATATATATATATATATATATATATATATATATATATATATATATATATATATATATATATATATATACACAAGTTAAAATTTTTTTATTATATTGGTTTCTACAAATACAAAATGAATTTAAATCAATTAAATTTGGTATATTGGAGCGCAGAAATTTTTTTTTTCATTGAAACATCAAAAAACATTAACATTTAATTAAATAAAAAAAACTTACAATTACAACAATTTTACAATGTTTTCAAAGATGTATTGCACTTCAAAGATCTTCCTTTTTATATCAATAAAGCAGGTAATTCTTTGTCAGAGTAGCACATTAACAGATTTTAATTATTTTTATATAGAACACAGAAAATACAATAAAAATAAAACCAAAAAATATTACCCAGAGAGGCCTATGACATTTATTCAACTAGCAAATATATATGCTTTTCACAAATAAAAATATATATGTCTTCAACACAAACAAGACAGATCATGGCTTTCATATGTGATAAAATAAAATTTGAGCAAATCTAGTTGCCAAAACTAATAAATTCTAGGTGCCACATATAATTTACAATGTTGCCAAAAGTAAATATATATCCTCATAGGCTATAATGTGCAAGATATATATATATATATATATATATATATATATATATATATATATATATATATATATATATATATATATATATATATATATATATATATATATATATATATATATATATAATTTTTGGGGGGTATTTTAGTTTAACAAAGAGAAGTACTAAAGCTTTAAATATTGTTTATTAAGATTAATCAACGTTTTGAGGAAATTTTACTATCCTCATCTTCAGTAACAATAAACAAAATGGAAATCAACAATTATTACTATAACAGCATAGTAAACTATTTTCAGCAAAGACAAAACCAAAAAAAAAAAATGACATGGTTGGTGGGTTGGTTGGGAAAGAAATTATTATATATATGCAAATAGAAAACAAAATAATAAAAGTGAATTGTGTAAGTAATCTAAATTTTATATTTGAAAGTTGCATGACAAATATATCATAATAAAATACAAAATGATATTAACATAAGACAAAAGGTTTAAGAAAACATGTAAAATGGAAAAATATAGAAACGAGTAATAAAGTTAAATAAAAATATAAAATAATGGCAAACATAAATGAATAATGAAGAAAATATAAAAATAAAATGTGATAAAACATTATAGAATTAGGGATGAGATAAAGGGAGATTATACTTGAAAGGTCCACTATCGATGATTAAAGATAGTCATTGTGTGGATAAACAAGGATTCCAGTATAAGTAAATCAAGAGGTTGGGTTTATTTCTAAGTTAGCATTATTGACTAGAAGGTTGTGGGTGCTACAATGTTCTCAAATACTTGAGAAGGGTGAGTGGATTAAAGGCAGATCTGTACAGATAGATATCCCCTTGTACTCTCCAATTCTAGAGGTAAGTTGCAGCATAGTGCTACCAACATAAACCTCTTTACAGAGGTCACAGGTATCCTTATAGATTGAGGAATGCAAGGGAACAGGAATTACATCTTTATAACTGAGAAAGGAAACTATAGTGAAATTAGAAAAAAGACAAGTTTGATGTTTAGTTATGGAAAATCATAGATAAAATGTTAGACAGGTCTTTGTTTAACTTGTGATAAATGTAATCATGAAATGAAAATTTGACAAATTTTTTTTTGGAATTGTGGATATTGTATCTATAGGTATATAAATTTTGTTAAGGAGTTTAAATCAATTTAAGAATTAAGGATGTAGGGAAAGAGATTCTGGTTAAAAAAATTTATCAAATTGGAGCTCATTATATAAATTAGAGTAAGAGGAAAATGGTGATAGGCTCTATAGAGTAATGTGTAATATTTTTTTGTTATTACATTTATAATTTAAGGGAATATGGCTAAAAAAATTTAACCAACATATCTGACACTTGCGATATTAGGAATATTTTTTCTTAATAAATTGAAACTACAAAGATGAAAAAAATGAATTATTAAATTGTTGAATACAATTTTTTTACATGATTATTACATACTCAAAGTCAATATTAACAAGGCTAAAGTCTCTTTGCTGGCTGTTAGGCATACTTTTACCCATTTTGATTAGGTTAAGTCTAAATAGTTTATTAGATCTAATAAATTAGTTTGATAACCTAACCTGGACTTGTAAAAAGTACACCTAATAGGCAGGAAAGAGGCCTAACCTTAGCGAATGCTAGACCTTTCAGAATGCAATAATGTAAAAAATTATTTTTAAAAATTGAATGTTTAATTTACTTTATTTCATATATTTTGTATTTGTAATTTTAATATTTTTTTTCCTTAAAGCTCCAAAATATATAAAATCTTAAATTTACTCTCCAATGCTGATCAAGCAACATGGTAATGTGAAGCCAAAGATAATACACCATTGATATCAAATTATTTTATTAAATGATTATACTTATTACTCTTAATTTTTTTTAGTATTTTTAGTGTTCAAAATCATTTTCTATAGATCAATTTACCTAAAAAAGTACATTTTATTATAGTCTTTATATTTTCAGAAAAATATTCATAGTAGTAGATTTTTTCTTCATATATTGAATACATTGTTGCAATAGTATCGTTACCGTAGACTTTAACTATGGTCATTACAAAAATGTTATAAAAAAATTTTTTCATACCTACTTCGGAGCATTAAAAAAATCTAAATTATACAAAAGCCATATCAAATAGTTTTTCAAGTCAAAGATAAATAAAATATTATAGGCCCTACTTTAAAAACATTGGGTATTGCCTATGTTCTGGCTAATAGGTGTATATGAGAAACTCGTATATATATATATAAAAAAAAATTTACTATGGCATTTATCCTCCTCTAAAAAAAATGCTTCTGTGAACCCTAGAATTACCAACTTTTGATATTAAGATCATAATTTTTTATTCTCATTACAAAAATGAGTAAAGGTGTAGATTGTTTCTGACTTTTGATTGTCAGAAAATATCGAAGAGGCCTAACCTAAACAAGAACGTTGGCGAGAATTAGAGGCTATTACAGCAGACATACACACAATTATTATTACTTATTTTCGTAGCAGAACCTAATTTGACTTATCATAACCTGAACTACCAAAGTTGCCGTAAAAGAGGCCTAACCTACACAAGAACGTTGGCACAACATACTAGCCTAGGACCGTAAAGAAATAGGTATAAAAAAAAATTATAGATATAAAAGTATCAATTAAAATAAAATATTGATATAAAAAATATCAAAAGTCAGAAGCAATCTACACCTAAGCCCAAAAATGGTTTACCAAATTTCATCTGGTTTTCTTCAATTTATTATGAATTCATGTTTTATAGTTTAAAATTTGATTTCCTACCATTAACTAAACAAATACCAGTAATAGAATTCAAATTTGGGTCAAATTGCCTAAACTGGGGTATACAAGCATATGGACTTCTAAATTATATCTTAAACTTAATTATAATAAAATTTGGACAAAAAATTTGCCACATACTACTAGTTACCTGCAAACTTTGCAAATCTACAAGGAGTGTTAAAACTAGCCTATTCGGGGTAGCTCTTCACAAATTATAAATGAATTAGGTCCAGTATTTCTTTAAAATAAAAAAAAATATAAAAATTTACTTGAATTACAATTCCTACAACAAACTTAAACAATACTTGAAAATTATAATTGCAAAAACAAACCTTCAGATTTATCTTGCCCATTTAAAATTTATTCCTTACTAGACCTACAATAGGCATTTTAAAACTAGGTCTACCGGTAGGTTAATTCACTTTTCAAAATATAAAATATCACATTTACCTTCTTCAGTTATGTCATCTACGTAATCTTCAGGATCACTAAAATCAGGTTCTTCCTCCTCCCCTCCACCTTCATTTTCATGTTTAGGTTTATTTTTTTTAGCCATTGTGGTGGTCGGTCTCGTCACTCTCTTCGATAGGGGCAGTCTGCAGCACGCGGCATGTTCCAATATTGCCACTTGTTCGAGCGTATATTTTAAATTTTAAAGTACACAAAAATATTTTTAAAAACATTTTATTTTTATTTTCAATTTTAAATTTTGGCATTCTACGAATAAATATGAAAAAATTCAATTACTTCCATATAATATTACCAACTAATTTTGGTATATATATATATTAACTCGACCTTTAAATTTGTTAATTTTTCTAATTTATTTATTAAATATTAAAGAAAATAAGTAAATAAATAAATGAATAAATAATAATAATAAATAAATTAATAAAAATCTATTTCTTAATTTCTTTAGGTGTGGTCACCTCAGTAGGGAATAATGATGGGTATATAAAGCTTCAAGGTGATCTACATAGACTTCTTTGATGGGGACATAAGTGGCAAAGTAAAAAATTGCAAAACTCTTCATATGTAGGTTACTCGAATGAAGGATTTGATTATTATATGAATGGGGATTGGCTCGAGCCTGTGAACCAATAAAAGGATTTAGATGTCATTATTAGCAGTATTCTGAAAGTGAGTGATCAGTGTTTGAAAGCAAGGAATAGAGCTAATAAGATGCTAAGTATAATAAATCGCAATGTAGTTTACAAGACCAAAGAGATTAATAAGCAAGCTATATGATAGCTATGTTAGGCCAGCATTAGAGTATTGTGCACAAGTTTGGATTCCTCATTTAAGGAAAAAAAATAGATATGTTGGAGAGAGTACAACGAAGAGCAACAAGGAAGATTTCTGACATCGAGAGTAAGAGCTATGAAGAGAGGTTGAAGGAGCTAGGATCAAATGTTCTTGGTTGAAAGGAGATTTCTTAGAGGGGATATGATAAGAAAATTATCAGTAATAAGATTATTAATTTTTGGAATGGCTTACCACAAAAGATTATCGACTGTGATTCTCTTGCAACATTTAGGAGGGGGTTAGATAGATATATTGATAGTATAGGTGTCGAATGGTATAATTTGACTAAGCCAAATTGGAGGGTATATATGAATTTTTAAACCAGCTTGTGACTAAACCTAACTGCGATTTTGTAGTGAGTATTGGTTTATTGCATATTGAATGTGTAATTAGTTGTATAATGTCTTCAGATAGGTTTACTAAATTATTGGAAATCTTTATATTTATACTTTAAAGTAGCTTATATTGCTTAATAATTTTTAATACAAGTAAACTTAGTTTCATATTAAGATTTTGTTACAAATAGACAAACTTAACTATGGTTTTCAATATCATCCACTCAACTTAAAAAATCTTATATAGAATGGCAACATTTTACATGTGGTTTTGACCCTAGTTTTATACACGAGAAGCGAGAAATTGAGCTCTTACCTTAACAATGCTTATTATTGTATTGTTTTAAAAATCTCATCGTGCTAAGGATTGTGGTAGTAAGATGAGTACCCTTTTAATTTTACTATTTTAAATTACTTATAGTAGGAAATATAATTTACCCCCTTTTTTTATCCTAGTGTAGGAGCTTGTAAAACTCTGTTTTTAGAAGCAGGTCCTAACACCATTGAATCTTAGACTTGATCATTTTATTGCTTTAGATAGACTTTTGATTACTGATAAAGTTTTGAGTGGAAGTTTTTAAATAATAACAATTGATTTGCCTTACCTTGACTTCTACCTGTTTAACTTGGCCTTGGTTTTTTTGAGCAGATTTTGAAAGTTTTTATTTGGATAAAAGGGGGTTCTTGTTTATTTTATCCAACATATTTTTAAAATTTTACTTATGAGCTTATACAAAAAAAGACGACTGTCCAAGTTATATTCCTTAGAAACTTATTAAATCCCCCTTTTATTTTAACTAGTTGAAGAACATTTTCAATGGTGAGTTCTTTATTAATTGAAGACTAAATTTACTAAAATTTGGTTTATTCTTAGTAGAGCAGCCACAGATCTGCATTAAGGGCTGTCTAAGGTTTCAGCGCCATAGGAATTCCCAACAAAATAAAAGATAGGATATACATAGTCTTTTTTTCATCCTTCATGTTGGACGTAAGAGAAAGACACACACACACACACATATATATATATATATATATATATATATATATATATATATATATATATATATATATATATATATATATATATATATATGTGATGCAAGTCGATGTTTACAAACTTCGACAGATGGATGGTGACATTACTGTTAAATTCTACTAAATACATACAGGACAAAGCTGCTAATTTACGCAATATGAAGAGGACAATCTGGGAGCGAAACAAATACTATACACGATAGTTTATTACGTAGCAGGTAACGCAGAGGGCATGTCCTTACAACAGGTGTTTAAAATGTAATCCTCTGGCCTCACCGGAGGACCATACTGGCCTGCAACTGCCGGAGGTCCATAGTGTTTCCGATGCAAGAGGTACCACCTGCCCCCCCCCCCTAGTTACCCTTGTGTATTAGTATTACCATTAATTTTGATAGCGACAATCTTGATAGGCCAGTGTGATTTGTCTATTTTTCTAATGCTTCAGCCAGTGATAAATATGCAAGGCATATTTAAAATTACTCCCCTTTTCTCTCTAAAGATCGAAGGCCTTCAAATCAATAGAGGACCGAATTAATAGCCGACACGTCACGATACGAGGAATTGGAAGGTGTCAAAATAAAATTTTGGAAGAAAAAGGGAGTGTACGTTTTAGATTTTACCAATAGATACATATAAGACTGAAGACTGAGCCCTGCAGTTAAATTTTAGGTAAGAAAGTTGGACATTTTATTTTATATATATATATATATATCACTCAACCTTTTACTCTCTCTTATATGAAATCCTGCGTAAGCCCATGAATAAAAGGATAGATAAAGTATTGTGCGAGCTCTAAAACATCGATTTTAGGTTCTTCGTTTCTACCATTTGTTTTGTACTGACACAAAGAAAAACAATAAAAAAAAATTTTGGACAGAAGCTAGTAACAAAATCGAAAGGGCTTGAAAATTAATCTATACAATGAATGATAAATATATAAAATATATCTCGATCAATTTTTTATTTCTGCTTATCAAAATGTTATCACCAATACTTAAAAAGCGGGTATATTTGTCCATAAATTAAAAATTGCTATATATAAATTTTGTTCATCTGATCAATCTCGTCCATTCTATGCCAAATGAAAATGCAAATGTAAAGAAAATTTAAGGAATGTAAATAAAACTCTCAATAATTATCAAACTTTATGCCTCTTCACAACTTCCTTATAGTTACAAACGTAGATATACTTAAGAGTCCATTGATCCTTCAGAATACCTTGCACACTCTTTTCCCTATTAGGGAATTTTGCAGCCGAAGTCTTTGGAAATTACCCTATCTTTATTTGAATGCTGAAGTTGTAGCAACTCTATCTGAACATATGAATAAGAGTAAGGAAAGAATAATTAAATTCTTACTTGATTAAATTTATTAAAAAATAACTTTTGTATACTTTTTTAATGTATCACATAGATATATATATATATATATATATATAATATATATATATATAATATATATATAATATATATATATATATATATATATATAATAATAAATAAAATTTTTATATAAACTTATATATATATATATATATATATATATATATATATATATATATATATATATATATATATATATATATATATATATATATATATATATTGTGGGAAAAGGGCAAAGACTCACACAACATCCACAGTAGTAAGGAAAACAAATTCCAAAAATTAAACAATATTAAAAATCCATATGCATTATTCGTAGTTTAAAATTACATTAAATCAGAGAAAATATTAGAAGAAAGTGTCCCAAATGATTTCTTAAGTGGAATATGCTTAAGAATGCCCATAACTGTTCAAGTCTGAGGTCAGAGAGCTGAATAAGCTACCACACCATATTTCCGCAATGTAAATTTCATTGGTGAGCACAAACAATAAGCTTTGAATTAAGGAAAAAAATTCTGCAGGACAAAAATTTATGGTGGAAATGAGTTCAACAGAGGTGGGGTTGAAGGAGGAGGCATTACATTGTAACAAGCTAAGAGTTACCGATCTGTACACAAAACTAGAATGAAGACACTATACTCATTATGATGAGAAGTATTGCAAAAAGAGGTTGAATGAGAATGGTCAACTGTTGACGTGGTTGTAATGATATATAGTTGGTGTAAAAAAAAAGTGTAAGAGTAAAGAATAGTTTATCATTCTTTTTGACTTGGAAAAAACAACCATAAAAGATGAGTGGAGCTGGAGTTTCCTTACTTGAAACCAGTTTCCATACAAGGACGAATGCAATCCTTGCATATATATATATATATATATATATATATATATATATATATATATATATATATATATATATATATATATATATATATATATATATATATATATATATATATATATATATATATATATATATATATATATATATATATATATATATATATATATATATATATATATATATATATATATATATATATATATATATATATATATATATATATATATATATATATATATATAGTGACCGACCGGGGTTGGAATTTGGCCGGGGCCGGGGTTCTGGCCTAAAATTTGTAAAGAGGTCATAAGCACTGAAATTTAAGGTTAAGAAAATTAGATATAAGGTTTATTTAATTGTAAGGAAGGAGTAGAATAGCCAACATTCACTTAAATTAATGATTATATGCATTTTCTCCAAAAAAAAAATAAAAAACTTAGTTTTGTATAGTTAAAGATTAAAAAAAGTACAAAAATTAAAAAAAAAAATATTCTAATTCATAATAGTGATTCAACAGATTTACTTAAGTAAGACCCTAAGGTAAAGTTTGAAAAAATGTAAGATATAAAATTATCAATTTAACCTGTATTTATACATATTGTTATTTTATTGCCATGTATCAAACTTGTATCATTTAGCTGCATTATTTAAAAATTATTATTTTGTTTATACTTTCAGTCAATATGGCTAAAAGATCAGCTTCTGCAGTATTTGAATACTTTACAATGTTTCAGGATAGGCTCGAAATAGCTAAATGTTAACATCTGCAGTCAGAAAATTAGAAGAGAACCTCCGGGTGCTACAAGTAAAAAAATTTCAACCAAATCTTTATGGGGAGTCATCTAAAATCAAAACACAAAGATGAACATTCACTAGCAGAAAAGGAGCGGTCAAAAGAAACAGAAAAGAAAAAAAATCTTAATTTTCTTACATTTTGTTTGAATTTTTTTTTTTTTTATTATTTGACTGATTGAGCTGAAATTTTCAAAGTATGTGAATTTTTTCACGAAGTTCTGAGTTGATTTCGAGCATTTTTTTGAGTCTATAACGGTTTGAAACTTATTTGGACCCAAAGTTGAAAAAAATGAATAACTGGATCAAACCACTGGTCCACATGAGCTGAAAATTTAGCTGAATACCTTTGCCCCAATTTCTTGCACTGGTGGGAATAGGTTTTTGATATCACGTCTAGAAAAAAGTTATATAAGCACTTGAAAAAAATTTGCAAAAATCGTACCCTTCTGGAGGAAAAAATTATTTATTAAAAACGCTACCTACTATTTTTTTTATTTGTGAATATTGTTTAGAAGAGGGCAGGGCAACAATATTTATTTAGTGCATATTTAAATGCTCTTTGTTTGAAGAGAGATATAGCCTCTCAAACTTTGGGAATTTTTGAAATTTGGCCAAAAATGGACCTTTTTGAAGGCTATATCTCAAAACCAACGAATGTCATCGAATAAAGCACATAGAGGAATTTGTAGGAATTTTCAGCTCATTCCAAAAAAAAAAAAAAAAAAAAGGGTAAAATTTAAAAAAAAAAAAAAAAAAAAACTTTTAACCGTAATAGACTCGGAAAAAAGCTAGAAATGGACTTTTCTTACCGGTAAAAAATCTATATAACTGAAAGTTTCAGCAGAATCGGCTGAAAATTAAAAAAAAAAAAAATTTTTTTTTTTAAGTATAATTTGCCATTTTAACCCCAGCCGGCAACCCCGGTTTTCCCTGATTTTTGGCCGGGGCCGGGGCCGGTCGGTTCATATATATATATATATATATATATATATATATATATATATATATATATATATATATATATATATATATATATATATATATATATATATATATATATATATATATATATATATATATATATATATATATATATATATATATATATATAAAGTTAAGGATAGTGAAGCAAGAAATTTTTATATATACAATCATGCATAATTTGAATTTGGTGGGAGGCTACAACACGCCCAACCCTTTACCAAGGCTAAGGTCCGGTTTCCATCAAGAGAAATACTATGCAAGATAAAATTTAAGTAACGAAGGAAAAAAAAGATTTTAAATGATAAAAGTTACAAATTTATAATAAGTAAAAATTCATGATTAGACATAACAGGCCAAATTAAATTATCAAAATAACTAATTTTAAATTTAGTACTTACATCAGAATAAGAGTCATTTATACACTTTGAAATATCATGCTCGTAATCAGGTAAATTCCTATCGAGGAAACTTGTTTCTTTTGCTATTCCGTAGAGTGGATGTTGCTTTATTGTACCTATTTCCCAAAGACTACTTTCGCCAGCTCGGCATTTGAAAAGATTTGTTTCATCAGGTAGATATGGGTCATTTTCAATGCCTGATTAAAAAATTAAAAAATAAAAATTTTTTTATTGAAAATATTGATAGTTAACGAATAATTCAAATTAGGTGTGTAATAATATATACAAAATTTCAAATATATTTTACTTACTTATAATATTGTGATTATTAATAAGTCGTTTAAGACTGGGAAATCTTAACATCAAATTGACCACAAATTTCATCACAAACGGTAAGCAGTGTGAGGGAGCTGTTAACAAGAGTCGACTTATTTTTTTTATGAATGCTGCAACTATATATTCAGGCAAATATCTGAAGGGAAAATGAAATTTAATTAAAACTTGAAATTTTTCTGGTTTATCGTTAATATATCAATTGAAACGGAAACTAAAATCTAAGTATGAAATGGTACAAATGAAAAATTACTATTATTATTATTAATATTATTGAGAACGTTTCTTTTTTTCATAAATTAATTTCAAATTTTTCTTATTTCCTCTGCAAACGGAAAACATTACTATTTTGGGAAATTTCTACTCCTCCTTTCTAGTTCTAATCTCTCACTTTTCACTTTCTGAAATTTGATATTTTTATTTAACTGAAAAGCTTCCAGTTCAAATCGGTCTTCAATTATTGACCCCTAATCTTTATTATTCATCCCTTCAATTACATTTCCTTTTAATATCAAACTTTAAACTTAAATAACATCTCTTACCCCTTACTTGATCTCTTGTCATTTTACGTAAACTACTTTATTTACAAGGTATAACATTCTTTTTTTTTGCATCATATTTCCTAACCCAGTTTAAACCCTTTATCATTTAATCATAATTTTTTTTTTTTTGTTTCTTTTTTCTACCAGTTTCTGTAAGGTTTCAATCTTTCTTCAATGATTTTCCTATACCGTTAAAATTTTGACACGTCTTCTATAACTCTTCTCTTATGAAACTCACTCTTTTCCTTTTACTTAAGCATAATCAAATAATTTTACAATTACATACAGTCTTCAAAACTTGACCCTTTTAATCAAAATCTTCCAATTTTTTCAGTCACAATACCCTTACTCAGATTTTCAAAATTA
>SEYY01019094.1:122500-152500 GCA_009176605.1 Armadillidium nasatum | reverse complement strand
CCCCTATCTACATCGGATCTATGTACCTTGCCAACCATTCTGTTCTCTTTCATTCTTCACATATGTCCAAACCATTTTAGCAAATCCTCCTCCTCTCTATCAATTACACCCTTCTTTCATTTACACATCTCCCTTATTCTTTCATTTCTAATCCTATCAATCCTTCTCAATTTATATATCGCTCTCAAATCTTTCATCTCAAAGACATTGAAACTTTTTCTCGACCGAGCATTTATCGTCTATGTTTCACACACATACAATACAGAAGGTGAACATATACATTCAAACATTCTTAACTTTATTTCTTTCGAAATTTTTTCTTTCTTCCATACTTTTCTTAGGCCCCCCAATACTTTCATTCCTTCTACCACTCTGTTCTTTATTCCTTTTTCCGTCCTACCCTTACCTTCCACCCAACATTACTAGATATTTGAATTCATTCAGCTCCTCAAGTTTCCATTCTCACACTTCTACAAACCAATTCCTCCCTCCACATTTTCTCATCCCCACCTCCAATCCTCATAACATAATTCTTCGCTGGATTGAATTTCAATCTCTTGTTTGCACATTTCACTTCAAACTCTCTCACAAGTATTTTCATCTTTTCTCCAGATTCTGCCACCAACACATTCCGCATCATCTGCAAAAAGTAAAACATTCACTTCACATTCCCCCTCCATATTTCTCAACGTAATACTCTTCCCTTCTCTCTCCATTTTTCTAAGTAAACCATTCATCAATAATTAAATAACATGAAGAAATTACAAACCCCTGTCTCAATCCCACTCCTATGCTAAACAAATCCGATAGTTCTCTCTTCACCCTCACTCTTGATCTACAATTCGCATATATATATATATATATATATATATATATATATATATATATATATATATATATATATATATATATATATATATATATATATATATATATATATATATATATTAGTGATGGATCGGATGTCATATTTTCTAATTTGC
The DNA here is from genome assembly GCA_009176605.1 of Armadillidium nasatum. NCBI lineage: Eukaryota > Metazoa > Arthropoda > Malacostraca > Isopoda > Armadillidiidae > Armadillidium > Armadillidium nasatum. Next base: position 151,517 of record SEYY01019094.1, on the reverse strand, counting down.
GGATGCGGATGCGGATGCGGATGTCAAATTTTGGAGAAGTGCGGATGCGGATGCGGATGCGGATGTTGAATTTTTGAAAGTGCGGATGCGGATGCGGATGTTGAATTTCCGAAAGTGCGGATGCGGATGTGGATGCGGATGTTGAATTTTCGAAAATGCGGATGCGGATGTTGATTTTTGTGCGGATGTTCCGCATCCGCGCATGCGGATGCGGATGCGGATGCCATCACTAATATATATATATATATATATATATATATATATATATATATATATATATATATATATATATATATATATATATATATATATATATATATATATATATATATATATATATATATATATATATTATATATATATATATAACCATAGTCATTAACATGCAAAATTATATTATTGAGATCAATTCCTAAATTCTGAATTATTGTACAGAAAATAGTACAATAAATAAAGAATTTAGTTAAAATAAAAATAATTAAGCTTTTATTAATTCAGTATGCCTTTTTTTTTTTTTTATTCTTTATTCTTAAGTGTAAAAATCAAAAGTATAATTTGTTGAATTTCACAAACATTGAGTTTCAAAATTTTTGTCAATCAATCAACATTTGTCAGGGCGAAAGACTTCCCGCAAAGCTGGATTCTTTTCTGTCATTGGAGACCATGGGTAGTCTTGGGTGGTGGTACTTAAAGATATCTAAAGCTTTTGACAGGATATGATAAAGTCACTACTCCCTAATGTAAAGTTTTCTCTCAAATCATTTCATATCAACCCTCGTAAGGGGGTGACCTCTTCTTCCCTTCTTGTTAATTATAGTGCTCAGGGCTCTGTTCTATTTACAACTTTATTCTCTCTTTTCATCAATGATCTTCTCAGCTGCATTTTCAACTCAGCTCATTTTTATGCCCATGACTCAACTCTCCATTCTTCAATCATTCAAATCTGCACCTTCCTTTGCATCTAGAATTGTTTCTCAACTTCATCTTTCTAATTCTATTTCAGTTGATCTGGATGTGATTTCCCTGTGGGGTCGCTTCAACATTGTGAAATTCATCTCTTTATTAAAAACTCAAACTCACCTTTCCCTCTCAACAACACCTTCCAACTCTCCTATCTCTTTCAATATCTCTCCCGTCTCACCTGTGAACAAAATAAACATCTTTGATCTGAACATAAACAATAAATTGTCTTGGAAATCTCATTTCACAACGATGGCTAAGGTGGCTTCAAGGAAACAGAGTTTTCTTCAGGTTGTGGGAATTATATACAGGTCTTATCCACACTTGTATGGAGTACAGTTCTCACATTTGGGGGAGTTCCAGTTCCACCCTTGGATAGGATTGAATCTCAGGTTAAAGACTTATAAACTGTTCTTTACTTTCAAACTCCCTTGACCCTTCTATCTCTGTCACATAACTGTTACTACAGCAACAGGTGCTTGAGGTAAATGACCTCACATTCCATCACCACTGCGTTTCCCTCGTAGCACATGAATTTTATGTCAATATATTTTATGTGAATATCCAGGCTTCCTCTTTGTGGTGCCTCCTCCTTTCCATTCACCTTTGTTCCAAGTAACCACCACTTCATCTATTTTTCTTATTGCAATTAATCTTCCTCTCTTTAAGGCCTTCAACAGAGTTCGCTGTGAGATTAGCTAAGCTTGGGCTTGGGTGTTCCATTTATTTTATATTTCACCCCTCCTTGAAAAAACAAGTTGGAATACCTAAACTGTTTACCTATTCGTCTAAAATTTACAAAATGAAATTTAATAATAATAATAATAATAATAGTGGGATTATTCAAATTCGAGAACTTTTTTTGACAAATTTTAGATATCAGAATTATATTTTGTTTTCTTTCCAGGATAAATAATAATTTTTAGGATTTTTACTATTAAAATTTAACTTACGCAAAAGTACTTGATTTTTCCAAGAACATTTGGCTCAAGTACATGTAGTACAAGAACTTTTGATTTTTTAAACCTCTAGTGCAATTACCAAATACAAATTAGTTGTGTTCCCATTTAAAAGAAAAGTTTGTACAAACATTAGTAAAAGAAACTTACAATAAAAAAATTATTTTTACTACCAGTATTTCTAAAACAAAATTTTTGAAGATAAAATTTTTACAAAATTATAAGAATTAATACAAATCTCCCTACTAAGTTAACATAAATGACTAAAAAAACATCTTTACATACAAAAGACTTATTCCTTCATCAAAATTAAAAATGACTGCAAATTATTGACTCGAGTCTCTAGAGTCAAGCTCTTAAACAACTCCTGTTAAAAGAGGCAAGTTTGTGATAATCAGCATGACAATAATTAACTAAGGAAAAACATCAACTTATTTCCTAAAATTAAGAACAAATTTTGGTTTACTTACCTTAAGAAGCTCTAAAGGAAAGAACAAGTTTTCAACTTTCTCCTTATTAACATGGTAAATTACTTCTTTTTGTAAAAGTTTAATAATAGCAATCAAAGATATTTCTTGAACAGGTTGAGGAACTAATATATATATATATATATATATATATATATATATATATATATATATATATATATATATATATATATATATATATATATATATATATATATATATATATATATATATATATATTATCCAATTGTTATGAATCACATTCAGTAAATAGAATGTTTTCCCCCTTGCTTTAAAGAAAATTCATTATAATCATCTCCAAACAATACAAACACCTACAAATAAATATTAACTGCTATCTCAAATTATATACCTTATAAAAATATACCTACCACAAGAATAAAAGAATCTGATAATTACAATTAATTCCTTTATTAGATTTACCTTTTGAATCAACTGCTATAACCAAGAGTTGTTTATGTAGATCTTTGTATCTTTCAAGAAGCCAATTTTCATATTCAACCTTAGGAGACTTTTCTAATTCCTAAAAATAAAATTTTAAATTTTTATATAAAGTCATGATAATAAGTTAATTAAAAATTTAAAACTTCAGAATATATATATATATATATATATATATATATATATATATATATATATATATATATATATATATATATATATATATATATATATATATATATATATATATATATATATATATATATATATATATATCCCACCTCTGGTGGAAAAGGATTTACACACACACACGTATGCATGTATGTATGTGCGTGCGTGTGTGTGGAGAGCTGTATGAGTGGAACCACCCCAGCTGTGTGAGGCGTACTCCATACAGGGGCAAACAACGCTCGTATAAGGGCAAGCAACTGGGATGGCTTGAAAAAATTACCAAGTTGCCTCAGAACACCCAACCTCTCATAAAGAGAAGTAATGTGATCTTTACAAGAAAAAGCACGAGAAAAAAAACAAAAAAAAAAAAAACAAGAATATTAAGGATAGATGAAAGTTTGAGTTGTGTGTTTTTGAAGAAGATATCATAGTTGTGAGAAGACTGTGTCATGTAAAGAGATGGAGGAATTGAGTTTATGAGGCTTTGAAAATTACCATGTTTCCTTTGTCCCAATTTAAAATAAGAGGAAGATCAGAGGTTAGTTGCTCCAAGGCCACCATTCTAGCTTCAATTAACTACAGTTGGGAGGGGCGTCTTTCAAACTGAGAGGAGTAATGAAGAGTAGAGTCATCATCATGGGAGTGGATAGGTGATGAAGATGAAGTAATAAAGAAGAGGTTATTAATTAAAAGTAGAAAAAGTGTTGGGGTAGTACATAACACTGAGGAACACCACTATTAATAAATTTAAAGAATGAACGTAGGTCATCTACAACAGGTGCTATAGAATGACTGGAAAGGATATTAGAGAGAAGATCACAGAGAGAAGGATAGATTCCAAAAGAAGGAAGTTTAGAAGTCAAAGCTTTGTGTCAGACTCTATCGAAGGCTTTCAATATGTTCAGTGTGACTGTGAAAGATTCACTGAAATGCCAAAGAGCAGAGGACCAAGAGTCAGAGAGAAGGAAAAGATAATCACCAGTAGAGCATTTTTAACGAAAGCCATACTGGTGATCAGAGATAAGATTAGAAGAAATGAGATGGTTTCCAAATCTTCTAGTTAAGATAGATTCGAAAACTTTAGAGAGAATGGAGGTCAAAGAAATTGGACAGTAGTTGGAGGGTTGAGAGGAATTCCGCTTCTTCATAATAGGCTGAATGAGTGCATGTTTCCAGCAAGAAGGGAAGATTGATGTAGAAAGACAGAGACGAAATAGTTTGCCAAGGCAGATTGCAAGCTCAGAAGCACAAGTTTTGAGAACCACAAGAGGGATACCATCAAGACTGTACACCTTCTTAGAATTAAGCTGAGAGAGAGGAGAAACGACATCTTTAGAAAAAATTATAATCTTAGTCATAAATTGAATTGGAGAGGGTTAAAGAAAGAGGAATAGTACCAGAATCGTCTTCAGTTAAATTTGTGGCAAAAGTTTGAGTGAAGAGTTCAGCTTTAAAAGGCAAAACAGCAGTTGTGCCATCAGATGATACTAGAGGAGGGAAAGAGGAAGAGGCAAAGTCTGAGTTGACATATTGTACAAAATGCCAGAAAGGGTGTCAGAAAGATGAACCAGAAACATTTCATTTTCTAAGGGGAAAAGAATTTTTAGGTGTCACAAAATAAAAGATTTTACACAATTTCAGGATGAAAAAATATAAGTTGCGTGAGTTTGAAGACGACGGTAATCCCCGAATGCAGCATCCCTGTGACAGGCAGCACGAGAACAAGGTTTGTTAGGTTTAGTAGAAGGGAAAGAATATGGAATGAATACCTTCATGCCAGAGAGAATCACCTCGGTAATGTGTTATGCACACTCTGATATATATATATATATATATATATATATATATATATATATATATATATATATATATATATATATATATATATATATATATATTATATATATATATATATATATATATATATAAATAATAATGGTAATTAATTACAAACATGTCAAAAGAACCATTCAGAATAGATCAAATATTTTCTAAGAATATCCTTTGAATAATATATCATATTAAATTAAAAAAAAAAAAAAAAAAAAAAAATATATATAATATATATATATATATATATATATATATATATATATATATATATATATATATATATATATATATATATATATATATATATATATATATATATATATATATATATACTTTTTTGAGGATCCATTGTCTTTGATATTGCCATCTTTGATTAAATGACAAAATATTTTGTGGATAATGACCAGAGTTTTTCTTATTACTTTAATGTCAGCACTCTGAAAGTATAATATATATATATATATATATATATATATATATATATATATATATATATATATATATATATATATATATATATATATATATATATATATATATATATATATATATATATATATATATAGTGACAATTACAAAACTGCTTTGAATTAGGATTCAACATTGGTGGAAAGATGATCAGCTGCTCTCCAGAACCCATTCTGTCCAAGGGTATTTCGCCTTACTATATATTTGCTACTAGATGAAAAAAATGCTAACCTCACTTGGGTTCAAAATCTTTGTCATTAGTGTGATAAAACATCTTGACTGTAATACTATTAAGTTGAAACAAGGCAAAAGCTTATTATTAAAGAAAATTTTTATTTTTGTCCATTTATTTTCACATTTCTTAATGACATACATAAGGATTTTTTTTCCTTACTTTTCTGAGAAGGTATATATATTCTCTACTATTAAAAAATTATAGTAACTTTATAGAATTGGATAGTGGATACAGAAATAGAAGGCATATTCACCAGCTGAATCATGAGAACTAGAAAAAAGCCATTGGCCAGTGGTGAACATTAAAATCACCTAAAATGATGATTTCAGAGAAAGGAGAAGATAGAATGTGTTCTATTTTGAAGTTTAGATTGTCAAAGAATTTAGTATAGTCAGCAGAATAACAGATAATAAACAGAACAAATAAATTTAGTTGCAGTCACAAAGTGGAAAATTTGGAAGAATCCAAATTAGAGACACAGGAACAAACATTGTTGTGCATGTATGCATAACAATTATCTTGAGTAAAAATTTGGGTTAGGAACAATAGGAGGAAACAGAAAAGGGGTTTTTATCATAATGCTCAAACACATGAGTTTTGGTTAAGAATAAAAGAATAGGTCTAAAACTATATATATATATATATATATATATATATATATATATATATATATATATATATATATATATATATATATATATATATATATATATATATATATATATATATATATATATATATATATATATATATGCTTACCTCAAGCTGCTTTAAAAGATCCACAATAATATTGGCATTCTTGACCTTATCTTTTTTAAATTCTTTATAAACTACTTTTGGACTAACTAAATCCATTCTGAATAATATAAAATTTATGGACAAAAAGTTTAAAATATAATCTGAAATTTAATATTTTATGGTCAGTGTTTAAGGGTAAGCCTTTGAATTTGTCTATATATATATATATATATATATATATATATATATATATATATATATATATATATATATATATATATATATATATATATATATATATATATATATATATTAATTAATTATCACAAGAGTTTTGGTAAATCTTCAGTTGTTCTGTCTGGTAGCTGTTCATAACTCTCTCATCACATACCTCCTTCACTGAGAGGGGTTAGAGCTACACGGTTTTCTAAACAGTTTCCATCTTTCTCTTCCAACTCTCTAACAACAGACCTAACAGGTATGCTCAATTTTACATATATTCAACTGGTAAAATATGGAGCACTCCCTTTATCTATTTTCCCTAACTTCATTTGACTTGAAACTTTCAAACGCCATGTATAGAGACAAGTCAGCCATTAACTGGCTATGATTCTGACTTCCCTCCAACTCTGGTGGAATTTTACCAAGTTTCCAGTTTTTCCCCAACCCTGATGGAATTTGATAGTGTTCTGGCCTTTTGTCCACCAGAGGATATATATATATATATATATATATATATATATATATATATATATATATATATATATATATATATATATATATATATATATATATATATATATATATTGGTAACAGAACTAGCAACCTGGCCCTATAATTATTCCTTACTGCTTGTAACAGCTCCAGGACCAGCATAGTAAACCACAGTTCTGAGAAGCATGATCTTCTGAAGAACTCTTTAAGAAAGTGTTTAGAAGTTAGATGGAGAAGGTGCTAGGCCCACTTAAAGGGTGAAAATTCTCCCTGGGAGTTTAAAACTCAAAGACTGGTACTGAAACCAACAAGTAAAAAAGCATAATCTTTTAGAGGATTCTAGGAGAGAAACTTTTAAGAACAGATGGTGAAATATACTAGTCCCACTAAGAGGGTGAAAACCCTTCCATGGAGATATATATATATATATATATATATATATATATATATATATATATTTTATTCTTGAAAGTTAAAAAATTTGATATTGATATCAGTTATTATTTTGCCGATTCTGAAACCGATACCTGAAAATTTGATACCAATACATGAAAGTTTAATACCGATACCTAAAAATATACCAATACTTATCAATACCAATACTAATACTTGACCCTATCCCTAATATATACCGGTATATATATATATCTGTTACCGCTTTCTTCATCTTATCACTGAACCAAATCTTACTCCCTGGAGACTGTCTTTCAAGTTTGGAAATAAGTGTAAATCATTGGGGGCCAGATCTGGACTATAGGGTGGGTGGTCAATGTCCTTGAAGTTCAAGCATTGAAGCTTCTGAAGAGTCTAGTCATGGCAATGTGGTTGAGCAATGTCATGATGCAGGAGGAAAACTGTACGATTTTGTCTTATTCAAAGGATACGTCTATTCAATTTCTGGAGAATTTCACAATAACGATCAGAGTTTACAGTCACACTCTTCGGGGGATACAAGTATTCCGAATAGAATATATATATATATATATATATATAATATATATATATATATATATATATATATATATATATATATTATATATATATATATATATATATATATATATATATATATATATATATATATATATATATATATATATATTATATATATATATATAATATATATATATATATATATATATATATATATATATATATATATATATATATTATACATATATATATATATATATATATATATATATATATATATATATATATATCAGAATTCTGTCAGCATGAGTTTACCAGTCTAGGGTTGAGTCTTAAACTTTCATATGCCAGATGAGCTTGGATGTCTGGATTCCATAGAGGCTCATTTTTCTTCTGGATTGTAGGAGTGGACCCACTTTTTGTCTCCCGTTAGAATGTTTCAAAGAAATTCTGTATACCTTCGACATGCTATTGGGAATTTTTATGGCACTGAAACCCCAGAAAGCGTTTAAACCTAATTAAACCTAATTTTATTACATTTAAGCCTTCAAATTAATAAAAAATTTTATAAAGGAACTCACCATTTAAAATGTTGATGTAATAATTTGATATAGCACGAACCTCTCCTATTTTCACTATATTGAAAATATGAAGTCAAAATTATGTTTACATGCATTCTACACATACTTTTCTTTGGCGGTTGAGTAATACAAATGCATAATAAAAAGAAAAATCCAAAAAAAATTTATTAAAAAAATAGTATTTATGCTGCAAAAGCGAAGTAACTGTCTTCTTAAATATATTTGGCAACTCCGTATGTAAAAGAAAATGTCTCGGTTTTCTATGTAATGAAAGAAAAGAAAATGGCAAGCTAAAAAAGAGAAAATAAAAAATAATATATATATATATATATATATATATATATATATATATATATATATATATATATATATATATATATATATATATATATATATATATATATATATATATATATATATATATATTATCATCACTTTCACATAAAACTAAAAAAAAATTAAGTGTATTTTCACATTTATTGCACTCATCATCAACATTTAATGTAGACACAAAGCCATGTCCAGCCTTACACTATTAATGCAATTATTGGCCTTTTATATAGACTACTAGGCTATGCTTCTAATCTAATTGTATGTGTGTGTTAGGTGTGTATAGGTGTGCGTATGCGTGTATTTGTAAGTTTTTTTTATTTTTAAGAGTTTAACCGCCGATATAATAATAATTGTGATTGTGAATAAAAAAAAAAAATTAAATTTTTTACTATATATATATATATATATATATATATATATATATATATATATATATATATATATATATATATATATATATATATTCACAATATTTTTTTATCACTGACATAATATTGATATATACAAACATCGATATTTAAAAAAAAAAAAATTTTAAATTTGTATTTTTATTATTATTATTATTTACCTTTTATTTCATTTATGTCTGTTATTATTATTATTTACTTTTCTAGCGTACTTAATTCGACTTATCATAACCTGAATGACTGAAGATTGCTGTGATACAGGCCTAACTGATAGATGGAACGTTGCAGTGGCATACAGGCCTATTGCCGTATTACACCATATATATATATATATATATATATATATATATATATATATATATATTATATATATATATATATATATATATATATATATATATATATATATATATATATATATTGGTGTAATATGGCAGTAGGCCTGTCTGCCACAGCAACGTTCCATCTATCAGTTAGGCCTGTATCACACAGCAATCTTCAGTCGTTCATGTTATGATAAGTCGAATTAAGTACGCTAGAAAAGTAAATAAAAATTCATTCATTCATAAAGCTTTATTCAGAAAATGGTACATTTACAGGTTGAAAGTTTAATAGTAGGTCCTATTCTACTAAATTCAATAATAATCTTAATAATAATATCGTGACTGTCCAGTTCTCTGAAAAGAGGCTGCTAGGGGAAAACACTGCGGTTTCCTTTGAGCCCCAAAGTTTAATACATATTAATATATATATAATTATACTTTATTTAATAATTTTAGGTTATGATAGGTTACTTCTAAAGTAACAATAATAAATATTAATCATGCAAGTAACAGTAGCAAAGAACGTTACTTATGATGTTTACATTGAGAATACTGGTAATAATAATATCAATGATGATATACTTTAAAGATAATAATAGTAATAAAAATAATAGTATCAATAATAATAATATACTAACGGGGGTGATTTTAATAATAATACTAATAACAATGATTAGTAATAATAATACTATTAATAATAATAATAATACTAATAATTATAATAATAATAATAATTATAAAAATACTATTACTACTACTACTAATAAAAATAAAAATAATAATGATAATAAAAAAAATAAAAAATAATAATAATAATAATAATAATAATAATAATAGGCATAAGTGAAATAAAATCTAAATAATAATAATACACATTTCAATAAATTTGGGTTTATATATCGATGTTTTGAAATATCAATATTTGTATAACAGTACATTGCAGAAAAAAATAACGGAACAGTCGAAGGACAAATATGGCAACCTGTTATTCAATTGATTTTGCTATTTTTGTACAAACAAAGGCCAATCGAAGAACAGTTGCTTCACCATTCGTAGTAAAAATGTCATTTTTTTTCTTTTTTTTTAATAGTTTCTCTTTTTATTATGTATTTATATTACTCAACCGCCAAAGAAAAATATGTATAGAATGCATTTAAACATATTTTAACTTCATATTTTCAATATAGTGAAAATAGGAGAGGTTCGTGCTATATCAAATTATTACTAAAATGTTCTTCAAATTGTTAAAATAAAAAGGGAAATTAGGGGGGATTTACTTTATTTCCAAGATATTAAACTTGCAAATTCAGTTTATTACGTGTTAGCTCAAAAATAAATTTTAAAGAAGTAAATTAGGTAAATTCTAGTCTAGTAGGAATATAACTTCAACCCAAACAAGCAAGAACTCTCAAACTCTGCTAAAAAAAATAAAAACAAGGCCCAGTTAAACAGTAAAGAGTCAAGTCAAATGTAACTAAAGTTAAAGTGATGAACTAACTCAACCCGAGCATAATCAAAGATCAATATAATTCAAAGTAGCAAAATAAAATATCAGGTTGAGTTGGTCTAGTTGGGACCTAACTTCTCTTACAAAGCTCTAAAGATCCTACCCTAAGGATTAAAAGCATATATATATATATATATATATATATATATATATATATATATATATATATATATATATATATATATATATATATATATATATATATATATATATATATATATATATATATATATATATATATATATATATATATATATATATATATATATATATATATATATATATATATACCTACCATGAGGCTACAAGTAATTTAAAATAGTTAAATGGGGATATACTCATCGAAGAATCTTCAGGCTTAGATGAGTATTTTTTGTTAAAAAATGTTAAATTGTAATTGTAAAAAATGCGACTTACAATATCAACGGTAAATTTTTCAAGTGTTAGCCTTCTCCGGCCTCCCTTCCCGTACATAAAAACGAGTCGAAAAACATGTAAAATGTTGCCGTTCTGTAAAAGATTTTTAAAGTTTAGGGTGTATTTTGATTTTTTGTGAAAACCATAGATAGTTTTATCTACTAAGAAGCAACATATAAGCATTTTCTAATAATGCAAATATTCAAACACTGCTCGTTGCTTACAATAAAGTATCACTATTAGTTTCCATTGTCCTATCACTGTACAACAATGAAACCAAATAACTATACCTGTTCGCTTGTCAAATTTATTCTACAAGCTTCAAACTTTGGTAATACAGATATGAATATGAATGAATATTTTTCATTTTGCCCCATGGGGTGTTCCATGTTCAGGAAGAATTTTTAAAGATTTCGAAGATTGCTAAATCCATGAATCATGTCCCACAAGTTTTGCTGCAGTAATTTTCTCTGACGCAATCTGGAATGGTCACGTAATGTCATAGACTTTTACTGCTGTAATAAAAGTCTATGCGTAATGTATACAAAAATGGAGGAGTTGGGCATGGCCTTTTTCTAGAATAAATATCTTTTGTAAATATTCCTACTCAGATAGGTTTGTTTGGAAATTATTACAGATTATTATTTTAGTATTTTCGGATTATTAATTTATTTTCAACGAAGTAAATTAATTATTTTCAATTATATGGAATTTCATTGGTCCCAGTGTTTTTAATCCTGTCTGCCACCAAAGTCTTCATAAAACCTTCATTTAACTCGTACGTTATCTTATATTTCTACATATGACCTTTATGATATTAATTAAATTGAATGATTTCTTAAATTAATTAAATGACTGATTAAATTATACTTACGTTTGTTTCAGGAAAAGTTAGTTATAATTGCTACAGCAAAGTGTCCCACGATTCTGCTAAATATTTTCGCTGCAGCTGGATTAAGCTTGACCTTACGCTTGACTTCGTAGAAATGTTAAAAATTATCAATTTTTGGATAATCGTGAAAAATTATTATTGATATTATTTGAGTATTTGACAATAGGTTATATTTATATTGAGCTTTTCTACCTACTTATATAATTTATATATTTGCCAGGTGTAAATATAATAAGGTTGTATAGCAAGCTCATTATATTTACCGAACCAAAAAAGATAATATTTGTTCAAAAAACTTAACGACTTGGTAACTTGTATGTTTAAAATAGGCAACTTTCTAGTACAAGGCAATTTCACGTTACTATGGCAATTTTATTATTCATTAGAAAATAGTCAGTAGTCGTTGGAGCAAAGTTTACCAAACTTTGAGTTTACCATATAATTGGGTAAACTTTGGTTGAAGTTTGAATTTAATTTCAAATGCAAAAGGAGCATAGACTTTGAAAAGGAGCCTATCCCCGATTTGTCTATGAATCCCCCAATCCATCTGACCTACTGTATATTCGTTATATATATATTCAATCTGACCTATATAACGTTATCAAAGTCTATGAACGTTATATTTGTGGTATTAGGCAAATAGGTTTAATAGCCTGAGGTAAGGTTAGGCCTCAAATATTCAGCGCTGTTCCAGCGTGTATTTTGGAATCAGATACTATAGACATGCGAGGATTTTTATGAGATTGGTGACTTGGTTTTGCAAATTGCATGTTAACTTATTGACATTAGGTTATAATGTAGCTTGAAAATTTGTATGTTGTGTTAATTATTATTAGTTTGATGAAAATTTTGGTAAATATGCAGGGTTCTTCTCTTACCTGTTATTTATTTGTTATTCAAAATATAAACTGGAAATGTAATGTGTATTGAAGAAGAATGGGTCAGAAAATCAAATTTGGTAAATTAAAATGAACTTACAGTAGTAAAAATAGATTTCGAACATCATAAAAATAAAACTTGACTTTCGTCTGCAACTTTAACAATATGTTAATAAGAAATTGGATTGGAGTTAGATAAATGGAAAATATATTAATACTAATGTAGGTATATATTGTTAAATCTAACAAACTAGTTCGACTTAACCTAAATGGTAAATGTACACTAGCAGCCAGCAAATAGGCCTAACCTAAATAAAAAATAGTTAAAGGTTAAGAAGTTGTCTGACCTTCCATATATGGAAACATTGATATATCAATGCAAATTTTTTGACATTTGTATTATTATTTAGCTTTCATTTCATTTATGTCTATTAATATTATTACTATTATTTAGTTTTCTAGCGTACTTAGTTTGACTTATAACCTGAATAACTGAAGTTTGCCATGTGATACAAGCCTAACCGATAGATGGAAATTTCAAAATATTGATATACAATGTCAGACTTCTTAACCCAAGCCTAAAAAAAAAAATAAAAAGGTGTTAAAATATAGCCTGTTAAGTATTTCAGATATCTAGCTTGTATTATTATTGTATCAGATCCCCTATGATAATTATTATTTGTTTCGACTGGGACAGTCTCAATAGGCTTGTGTGGCTTCTAACTGTCTCTATTTTATATTCTAACAATGGTATGTAATATTGATAATTTTTGTGATGTTCTCTGCCTATATCTCTATAAGTTGTAGGCACGTTCGGTGTAGTCAGCCTAAATATATTATTTTGTAATAGGATTTTTAGAACTTAAAAAACTATTTTTAAGTTTATTGAATTTGATTTTCCAATCTATTTTTATTGTTTTTCTTCACTATACATTACATTTCTAGTTTATATTTTGATTAATAACTAAATATCCGGTAAGTGACAAACCCTTCATAATAAAAATTTTAATTCTTTGATGAGTTATTGAAAGCCAATGACAACCTTTTATCATTTTATCTTAGACCATTATGGTAGGTTCATATGTCTTCTAACTAACTGTTTTGTATTTTTGTATTTATAGAAATGGACCTAATATGGAAAGTAGCATGTTATTCATAAAGATGCATCCTACTGCTTATTCAATATTCATAAGAATATAAGAAAAATAGAGACAGAAGCCACACAGGCCTGTAGAGACTGTTCCAGTTAAAAGCAAGTAACTAGTAATCAGTTCCTTCTTGCAAATTAAGATAAAAAAAAAAACTAAGCCCCAAAATATATTTAGTAAACTGAACTAGTTACATATGAAATATGCCTAAGCCTAAAAAATGTGATACCAATACCCACTACAAAACTGCCAGTTAGGCTTGTCACAAGCTGAAATAAAATTTATAGGCTTAGTCATAAGCTGATTTAAAAATTTATATTTATCTGTCAATTTAGCTTAGTCAAGTTAAACTATACAATACCTAAGCCATCTATATATCTACCTATCCCCCTCTTAAATGCTGCAAGAGAATCATAGTCAACAACCTCCTGTGGCAAGTCATCCAAAAAATTAACCCCATTACTGAAAGAGTATTTTCTTAGATTAAGATTGCATGATTTCTTTTTAATTTTCTTGTCATGGCCTCTAGTTTCTCTTTCATGGTCCTTTTAAAGTATTTTTCAATCTCTGTATTACTGTTAGATACAAATATTTTGTAAACTTGTATCAAAATATCAAATCTCCTTTCAACCTGAGAACATTCCCAGCTCCTTCAACCTCTCCCCATAGTTCTTACTCTCATAGCCAGAAATCATCCTTTTCTTAAATGAGGAGCTCAAGCTTGTGCACAATACTCAAATACTGCTTAACATAATTATTATATAGCTTACTTATAATCTCTTTGCTCTTGTAAACTACATTGCGATTTATTGTACCAAATATCTTATTAGTTCTATTCCTTGCTTGCAGAAACTGACCACCCACTTTCAGATTACTGCTAAAAATCACCTAAATCTTTTTCTTGGTCTAAAGTCTCGAGTGAATCCCCATTCATATCATAATTAAATCTTTCATTTGAGTAACCTACATGAACTTTAAATTTTTTACTATTAAAATTCATTTGCCACTTCCCAGTTTTTCCAAAAAACTAACCTTGCCAACCTTGGTTAAAACTGGAGAAGAACTTTATCATATAGGCTTATATTTTTTATATTTGTAATTGTAAGTGAAAATAAAAGATTTAGTAATCATTTTATTTCTCATGACAATTTACTTCATAAGCAATAATTTCTTAATTGTAAATGGAACAAAAGAGAGCCAGAGTTGAAGTTAGGCAATTTGAAAAGGCTATTAGTTGTTATAGCCATAATAATAATAATTAGGCTTACTGTCCTATTTTAAAAGGATAAATGTTTCATTTTTAATATCATTTACTTGATAGAATTTTGTATGTTATTTTATATTAGTTCATAAAAAAATCATATTTATCTTATCAGCCACAAGTTCAAAATCATTGTCAGTTGGCAGCCGGTAACTTTTATACTATACAATAAAGTTTGTTTTTTTAATTCTCTTAGCAATCTGAATTCTTTTCTCAGACTTTGAGAACATAGCCTAAGTAATGTATTATTTGTTTTTGTTTTTGAGGGGAGGTGGTTTTATTGCCAGTTCTGATATACAATGAGGTCAAAATTGATCATGACCATCAAATTTTTTTTTATGTAAATAAAATATGTGAATTTAAAAATTTTATATTTTTGTTTCAAACTATTTTTTATTTCCTTTGTTTCCTGAGTTTGAGAAAGGGTTTAAATAGCGATTTATGTAATAAAAAGCAGATTTGTATCTTACAAGTAGTTATCAGGGGAAAAGTGTCTTCTATTGATATAAGATTTTGTCATATTTTTGAATTTTATCTTTTATATTTATAACATTTACACAAATTCTCTATTCAAGCATTAAAAAGGAAGAAATTGCAGTCATTTTTGCATTAAATAAACAAGGTAAGTCAGTGAAAGAGATTTAGGAAAGAAATAAAGCATCACCATTCATATGTTTTAAGATGATTAAAACACTATTTTGAAGATTCAGAATACAAGACACCAGTTCCCTTAAAATGGACTGGAAATCCAAGAAAACGGTTAAAAGCTGTAATAAGGTTTTAAAACATTGTACTGTATAAGTCCTTTAATCTTTGCATGCCAATTAAAGTTTGAGAACCCTTTACTACTTTCAGATGTCTCCATCCAAACTATTCAAAATAGGTTTTAAAATATCAGCAGTCAGCTAAGACAACTTATTTACCGCTATGAGGAAGAAAATACTTTCTTTTCCAAGTAAATACAGGAAATGGATATCAGTTGAGTGGGGGAAAGTAATGACTCATGATTGAGTCCAAATTTATTACCTTCTCCAGCCATCAATTGACTGTACAATATCTAAGAGGAAATAATAGATTCTATCAACATTTTATGCAAAAGACTGTAATAACAATTTGCTGGAGTTATGATTTAAGAGTTTCTCAGTCAAAGGATAAAGGGAGTTATTCGTTTTACCTCAAAAGATGTCCATGAATGGGATTCTGTATATTTACTTCCTACAAAGACCAATTGCTGAACTTCATACAAATTTACAAAACCAACATTTTTTAACAAGATTTCACACCTTGCCATAAGTCAAAATTAGTATTGGATAAGTGATAACCATGTACATGTGCCGGATTTTCCAGGAAACAGTTCATACTTAAACCCTATTAAAAACTTGTGGCAAATCATGAAAGGTACAGTGCAAGAACTCGATACCATCTGCATTTCGAAGTTGACCATTGCATTAAAGAAAATTTGTTTAAGGTGCTTCTGAAGATTATTTGCAAGAATCTTTCATATCCGATGCCTAAAGGCCTTCTTGAGGTTATAAATCCAAAGGGAAACATGACAAAAGATTATTGGTCAAAAATTTTAATCTCTTTTTGGTATATATATATATATATATATACAGAAAATATAAATTTAAAACAGCTGTCATTGGTGGTCAGATATTTTTGGTTTTATATAAATTTTTATAATTTGTTTTCAGGTTCATTTAAAAAAAGTAATTTAGTATAAAAAGGAATTGGTCATCTTGTCTTTTAACAATAACTTAAAATGACTATAGATAATGAAAAATTTGATGCCCTTTTGATGGGTTTGGCTCAGCAACATGAAGGTGGTGTTCTTGAGGTAAGTAATCCTTAAAAAAAAAAAAATTTTATTATAGTAATTATGGTTTGTATTTAGAACCTAACTTCAAAATTTGTATATTAATGTTCTATAGGCCTAGTTTTTCCAACAAGATTTAAGATAGGGAATAACCTTTAGTTTCCCTTTCATGGTCTAGTATGGAGAATTTTCTTTCCTCAGCATTGCCAAGAAAATAGAGAATTTCACTCCTCAAACATGAATGCATGAAAAATTTTTTTTTTACATGTTATTCATCTCCCTAAAGTAAACTCATTTCCTTAAATAAAAATGTGCTTAGTTTTTTCAACTGTACATTGTTTCTCTTGTTTAAAAGCACAGATCATTGATATAGCTTATTAATTAATTCTTCATCTTAGGTAGGGACTGACTGGGGTTGCTTAAAATTTGTGAAGAGGTCAAAAACACTGAAATTTTAGGTTATGAAAATTAGATATAATTTTAATTGAGATTAATTTAATTATAAGGAAGGAGTAGAATAACTAAGCATTCACCTGAATTAATGATTATATGCATTTTTTTTTCAAAAAATTAAAGATTTTGTACAATAAAAGTTTGAAAAAATATTTTGCTGATTCATAATAGTGATTCAACAGGTTTATTTAGGTCATTAAAGTTTGAAAACATTTAAGATATAAAAGTATCATTGCCCTCTGTTCCTGAACATTTTACTCCCACAGATTCTTAAAACTTATGATGTTCAAGAAGATTCTGATTGTAAATAGTGATTTAAGTGAATGACTTGTTTATTTCCTCTTTTATATTGCATTCATTTGGCCCCACCCAATATGTAACAAAGGAATAATGGAGTTAAAATCTTAATTTTATTATATTTTGTTTGATTTAATCCACCATTAATAAGTATAGTGGGCGATTAACCCTGGCAGGTAAACCCCGGTTTTCCCTGATTATTAGCTGGGGCCAGCATAGTGTCCAGGGCTGGGGCTCCAGTTGGTCCATAATCTTTGGCAAGTGTTAACAAAGCATGCATTTTTATTCAATTAAAGGTCTAACATTAAAATAGTAAAGTATACAGATTACAATATTGATTTTATAAACATTTGGTACAATCATTATTTTTGATTAATCAGTATTCCTGGTTTCTTAATATTGCTTGGGCACTTTCAAAGTAACAGTAAATTCCACGCCCATGTCATATTTATCAACAGCTATCATAAAGTTATTTAAGGAAGTTCATCACATTCTTGCCTCAACTAATAGTTTTATTTAAATTGCACTAAACATTTGAATATTTCTCAATGTTTCCAACATGTCTAGTTTAGTATTATCAGTAAACTTAGAAACCCTCCTCATGTTATTCCCTCATCTAAGTTATGTATAGATTGGGAGCAGAAGTGGTTTCTGTAATTAACCCTGATGAATAAATATAGTTTTTCACCTGCTCCTATGATGATATTTGATTTTGAGTACTATGCATGCCTTTTATTACTTATATGGACTGACAGGGGCCCTGGCCAACACCAGCCACTGTTAATAATTAGTTAAAACCAGGGTTAATTGCAAATTATACGTATTATATTTGGATTAAATCACAAACTAAAAGAAATTTAAGATTTTAATTCCATTATTCCTTTGTTATATATTAGGTGGGCAAAATAAATGCAACAATAAAAGAGGAAACAAACAATTCATTCTCTTAATCACTATTCACTATCAGAATTTTCTTGAACATTTACATCATAAGTTTTAGAATTTGATTCTCTTAATCACTATTCACTATCAGAATTTTCTTGAACATTTACATCATAAGTTTTAGAATTGTTGGGGGAGTGAAATGTTCAGGAACAGAGGGAAGTGACGTTGAATATGTTACTGCTCTAAGATTGTATTTTAAAAACAGTAGCATTTCTACATTCTTTGTTAATAGTTTGATTCTATCTTTTTGAATTAATTTCCCTACTTTGAATTCTCTTTCACTGGTGCTGGAGCTTGCTGGTGGGCACAAATATATACTTGCCAATGTTGCTAGTGTGGGGGGATAATTCTTGTTTGCCTTCCAGACGGCAATAGAGTCATTGTCGATGTTAATTTTTTTAATTTTTATTTATATATATATATATATATATATATATATATATATATATATATATATATATATATATATATATATATATATATATATATATATATATATATATATATATATATATATATATATATATATAAAATGTTTCTTTGTTTCAAATGGAAGACCTATTGAGAAGACCATTGATATTGAATTAACCTTTAAAAGATAAATTTAACCTTTCACTTTAAAAGGCAGATCTCCAAATTCTTATGGGAACTCTAAATGTAAATTGCCATTCATAAACTGTATATTTTCTTGTGACTAACATTTGTTTTTATATCTTTATAGTCTTAGATAATATATTAACTAATGGAGGTTTAAATCATTTATTTTAGTCAGGCAATCACAGAGCTGTTTTTATGTCTTTCAAGGGTTTCTGCATTACAGAGAATCCCAGTATATATATATATATATATATATATATATATATATATATATATATATATATATATATATATATATATATATATATATATATATATATATATATATATATATATATATATATATATATTATTTTCAGTTTATTGACACTTATTTCAGCTTTTTAGCAAGAAAAACTGATTTCTACACTGGGGCTTCAGTTGAAACTTGTAGAAAGGTTTGTAAAGGAATTATTATTATTATTATTATTTTTTATTAATTATTATTATTATTATTATTATTGAAAAATTTTGAAACATTTCTAACCAAAACATTTCTACCTCATACAGACATCCTGTTAATTTTAAATTTCAAAGCATGTGCTTCAAGTTTGGTTTTGTTTTTGTTTTTTCTCTCTCCTTTTTTTTGGAATATTGACCTAATTTTAAAGCACATTTAATATGTAGTCTAGATATTTGATAAAAGTTGGTCTTTATTTAAATTTTTTTTTAAATAAACTAGGAATATAAAAATTAAGATATAAAAAATTCTAAGTCAGATCATTTGAAAAAACAGGAGCAAGCAGTTTTGAATAAAACTTTTTTATACATATACTCTAAAAGTAATTTTTTGTTATTTTTTGAAGTTATATAAAAAAAATTTTTTTTTACAAGGTAAACAAAGTAAAACATTTTGTCTTTTAAATTTATTATTCTTTTGGTGTATTTATCATTACTTTTAAATTTTACAACCTCGTATTTCAGTTATAAGTAGTGAATTTCTGTAGTATGCATTCAATCCTATACCCTGTGTACATTTTCTGTATTAATTTATAAAACTGATAAATTATATTTGGTATATAAAACATTTCTTTTAAAAGCTGTAATTATCATTCGTCATAACATTGGTTCCATTATATAGAAACTTCCTTATTTTACAGGTTTAAGCAACCACTAAACCTTTTAAAACATTAAACCAGTAGAGTAGGCCTATTTTCTGTTTGCAAATAAAAATTCCAGTTATATGAACATTAGAATAAGTGCTTCGTTCTAATAATAATAATAATTATTATTATAATGTATTTTTCATAAGTATAATATAAAATTGTAGAATTTGCACTTCTTCTCTTATTTTCTTTTGTATATATATATATATATATATATATATATATATATATATATATATATATATATATATATATATATATATATATATATATATATATATATATATATATATATATATATATATATATATATATATATATAACTGTATGCTCTTGAACCATTTATAGTGGTAAATTTTTTATCTATCTATATTGCAGATGGTCCTGGATAAATTTGAAAAATATAAAGATATTGCTTTGAAAGAAAAAGAATTAAAGAAAGCCGAACTTTTAGAAGCCGACAAGAAAAAGAAAGAAAGAGAAAGGAAAAGAAAAGAAGAAGAAAATGAAGCGTTAAATGGGCCCAAAATCAAAGAATTAACAGAAGAAGAAGCAGAAAAATTAGAAAAAAAATTAGCAATGGTGAGTTTTTGTTTCGTTTTAAAATTGTAGTATTGTGGTGGGTTGAATGTGATTGTTTTATTTTTAAGTTTTTTTTTGTAAATATCTGAAGTATCTTTTTCTTTTCTGTAATTCTTTCTGATTAGACATGTTGCCGAAAAGAATGAATTTTGTGTATAATTGTCAAATCATTTGTCATTTTTTATAAAAAATTGTAATTGTGGTATTCACTGGTGAAACTTATCTAGTCGGAGGATCTTCTTAGTTATAGGGAAAGTATGTTTCTGGAGTGTGTATTGAGGAGATTTATGCTTAAATTTTGCTACTAATCTGCAATAAACTGCAAAACTTGGGGCAAACTCATAATTTAGCATGTTACCTAAAACAATGTGTTTACTGTAGACACATCTTAATTATGCGATGTTACACTTGGAATTCTTACTAAGATTCCTTAAACCAGTGGTTTGTAGCTGAAACCAGGAATTTTATAGGAATCAACTGAAACATTACCTATAAATATTTCTGTTACTGCGACCCGGCTTTAAATTTCAGGGAAAATTGACTATAGATAATTATAGGTGTTTTATTATATCATTGTATGTAGTTTTGTATTTGAATTTTTTCCTTATTCCCTCTTTGCTCATTGGAAGAAATAGATTTTTAATAAGTTCTTTGTTGGGTCTATCCTTCAATTTTTCATTTATCAAATAACATACGTTGGATGTTTGAGTGTTCTAGTCTTTATGCTTATTCATTGTAACCCTTTTTAATAAGGGTAATAACTTAAATAAGTTAATAACTTTGGCTTACTAAATTCAAAATTGACTTTCATTACATAGTTTTCTCTTGTTTTGATCTTCTAAAATTATATCACTTATTTTTTCAGGTTAATAATGATGTATCTGATGTCTTGCAATTAAACGACTTTTCTATTTCAGAATTTTAATTAAATTTGCTTTGTTTGTCTGTTAGAGAATTGATTGAGCCACTTTTCACACTGTCTTAAAATTTCCATTATCTAAAGCAAGAATTCCCAGAAAAATAATATTTATTAGTCCCTTTATTTTTTTCTTCATATTATTCAACGACTTTTCCAGCCACTAAATAAGATAATATTTTAAACAGGAATCTTCACCAGCTAAGGAAAGTATTTCAACCACAACTCCACCTCCTGAAAGTGATGATAAAAACAGTGAAGAAGAGGAAGATCCAAAAGATAAAGGAAAACTACAGCCAAACGAGGGCAATGGCTGTGATCTCCCAAATTATAGGTGGTCTCAAACCCTTCAGGAGGTTGAGGTAAGTAGCATACTGATTTAGCCATTTAATGTCAAATTAACATAGTGGGATAAGCTGTAACGAAAATAAAATTTTCTCATGATGTTTGTCAGATTTCATAGGAAAATTTTTATTTTTTTATTCATTACAAATTAATTAGTATCTATAATCATTAATCTTTTCATATTTCTCGGTTTAAATTTTACTACTTTTTGGAAGTTGTGTATAATTAACAGTTAAATGGTAAAGCTCTTACTCCTTTATTTATTCTGATAATGTTGGGTCTTTCTTGTGAGAGAAAAGTGTTATGAATGGTAAAACGATCTTCAGACTGCATTTAATCGTTTTTAGAATAATTTTTTCCCCTTTTAATTGTTTGTTAAAATCTTTTGAGCGTCAATTTTTTCATAAAAAGGTATTATTTTAAAATTTACCTGGACACCATGTTACACATTTATAAATTATCATCATCAGTTGGTTAGACTAAATGTTATCTAAATTGTCTGTAACTTAGGGAGAAATAGGTACTAGATCATTCTTTATTTAGTAAATTTCAAAATTTTCTTCTAAAAATGCAAATTTTTTTTTTTGTTTAAAAAATTACAAATTGTGAAAACGCGTAGTAACACGAAAAATTTTTTGATTTAGTATTGAAAAGGTGTATGAAAGTTATTTTGCTGATTTTTTCTTATTCCTCTTAAAAAAAAGAAATTATAAAAACAAATAGCAATAGATTAACTATTACACAAACTCTGTAACAGATTGGTAAGCGTATTAGAAAACTGTCTCCTAATTACGGGAAAATACCTTCTGATTTGCTTTACGTTTACACAAACTAATTGGAATTGAATATCTGAAATTATGTTTGGTCGTCACTCGTCAGTCAGATATTAGTTGAATTATATCTTCACTCTGCATCCCTGGTCTTAGTTATTTAAATAGCGTTTGATGAACCACACATGTTTCGTAAAGCACTTAATAAGCAGATTAAGATAGAAAATTTAAAACTTGCTCAAAGGAAAACTGAAAGAATATTTACTTCGGCACAGTTTATTGTATAAAATCACTAGTTTTAGGAAGCAAGAAATATTATTTGGGATCTATTTCCATAAATAAAGATTGATAGAGTAAATTAGCTATATATATATATATATATATATATATATATATATATATATATATATATATATATATATATATATATATATATATATATATATATATATAATATATATATATATATATATATATATATATTATTTTTTTATTTTTTTTTTTTTTTTTTTTATTATATTTATATATATATTATATATATATATATATATATATATATATATATATATATATATATATATATATATATATATATATATATATATATATATATATATATATAATATATATATAAAATAGTGAGAATATACTGTACAATAAATAATAAACAAAGGCACCTTTTTCTTGTCAATATTCATGCAAGCTATTTGTTCCATTAATATGCTATGCAGTTATTTTTATACTTGCATATATATATATATATATATATATATATATATATATATATATATATATATATATATATATATATATATATATATATATATATATATATATAATTTCTACATATTTATAGGGAAATTGCTA
Source organism: Armadillidium nasatum (assembly GCA_009176605.1). Classification (NCBI taxonomy): domain Eukaryota; kingdom Metazoa; phylum Arthropoda; class Malacostraca; order Isopoda; family Armadillidiidae; genus Armadillidium; species Armadillidium nasatum. Next base: position 127,097 of record SEYY01019094.1, on the reverse strand, counting down.
CTATTCTAGACTGTACTAGATATCCTAGTGAAAGTTTAGTTTAATATAAACCTATACATATTTTCCTAGTCTAAAAAAAGCATTAACGTATATAATATAATACTGACAGAGAAATATATATATATATACAAAACCCTAATTTTTTATTTACTGATTTATGCAGTGTTTCCGATTTCAAACATTTTTATTTCATTAACGTTCGATGTTTTCTTTCACAGTTTGCTTCTATTTGAATAGTTCGTATATTAGTTAATTGAATAAACCAGTTAATGAATATCATAAATTCTTGATCATTGACAGTGAAATATTTAAACTCCATTTATCATATTTTTCTTGTCTTTTTTCTTCTTCTTCAAAAGATATTGTAACACCCTTGGTAATGGTTAACCACATTGGACAATTGAAGAATGAAAATGATTTCTTAATAGTTATATCACAGAAATATAAAAGAATTTTCTCTTTAGACTTGGTAATTTCATTGTAATATATATAATGTTTTTAGTTTCTGTATTTATTTATATATTCATATTTCTTATTGGGACGAATTTTTTAAATATTTTTTTTTGTTGGAAATTTGGGATCTTTTCCATTATATACTTCACATTGGATTTGGAACATAGTCATTTTTCTTTATTACCACTGAAAAGAAGAAAATACTGAAATTAGTAATAACAAAAATAATAATATTAATCATAATAATAAAAATAATGTTTCGTATTTGCAACTCAGATAATGATGATATAGATAAGAGAGGGTTGACTCATAAGTCAAAAAGTATATAGCTTTAATTTCTGTACTTGCCATATTACCAATAAACTTGTGGAGCCTTTTGAAGTATGGTGTCAAGTAGTTTTTACCTTTTCAAACAAACCTTACCATAGCTGGTTCAATTTGCTCTCACTATATCTTAAATATATATCTTATATTTGTATTTTTTTTTTTAATCATAAAGTATTACGCTGATGGCTACTTCTAGAAATTATTTATCTAATACTTATTTCCCACCTTCCAATGACAAGAATTTGCTTCTTTCATTGGCCATTTTCTTTTATTCAAAAGTTTCTAACTCTTAAGGACTCCACTTGAACTTTTTAACATTTTTTCTAACAATTTGCCCTATATTCAGTTATAATTATTACCAATTCATTTATGACTTAATGATCTTAAGGCTCTATTCCAAATGACATTTTCCCTTGCTGGAAGATGCGCTGTTTCCCCAACTTAACAGATAAGGAAAATGTTTTAAATTGGTGCAGTCATAAATTTCACTCTTCAGTAATTTTAGGAAATTGATTTCTGCTATCACACATAACATTTTTCCCTACAGTTTATCCCAGAATCGGGAAGCTGCACAAAAAAATTATTGTGTGGAATTGAGGCTTTAAATTGACCTAAAACATTATTTTCACGTTATTCTATAAACACTTTATAAAAATGTATTTAATTACATTAATCAGAAAGTTTACCACAATACTATTATTTGTAATTTTGATGTGTGTGTTCAGGTTATTTTCACTCTTTTGGAAAATACAACTTCTATTATCTGTATAAATTAATAATAATAATAATACCACCTACTTTCTATATAAAGAATAAAGGCTGCAATGATTATGAGAATGATAGCTGAAGAGATCAATGTTGCGAGGGTTACAGCACCGCACGAGCACCTGCTGCGTCGTTTTTTTACTGGCCGATAATTGTCCATAGCGGTAAACGTTGGCGGAGGATTTATGGATGAGCAGTTAGAAGATATTATATATATATATATATATATATATTATATATATATATATATATATATATATATATATATATATATATATATATATATATATATATATATATATATAATATATATATAATTATAATATATATATTATGTAATTGTATTGTAAGTAATTTTCGTATTACTTTATTATTATGAAAATTGATATCAGTTTTGAATTCTCTAATTGACTGAAATTTTTTATTTATCGTTTTTTTTTTTAATATAACATTCAGAATTTTTAAGAATTTAAAGAAAAAAGTCTGGTGAACTTGATTTAAAAAAAAAAAAAAAAAAAAATAAATAAATAAATAAATAAAAAAATAAATCAGTATAGTATCCTTGAAAAAATTATTCATATATAAAAAAAATGATATGGTCACTTTCTCTACTTACTTTTGCTTGGCATTGTGGGCATTGTTTGTCAGGATCTTCACAATTGTTGTGCTTACACCAAAGCGAGGCTCGTGGAATATGCCAATAAGAGTCGTAGGCGGAATTGATTTTACCTTCTTTGTCTGACTGCGAGAGAAGGTTGCCTGCATGAAGTTCCACTCCATAGTGTGGGTGGAGCAAATGCGGAGACTTGACTCGGTTATTTGTAGGAGTAGAGGGCATTTCGGGTGAAGGTGATGGAGATGGGGATGATCTAATAAAATAATAATAATAATTTAATATTACTTAAGCAGAATTTTATATTCTAACTCAGAATCAGAAACTGTCAAGGTGAATGAGACGTCCAGTCTTTTTAAAGCAGATTTGGACAGATATTTTGGTTTTCAGCAATTAGCAAGTTGTGTTTTTAAAAATTTGCAACCCATCATGATTTTATTCTTTATAGCAAGTGAAAGAAGATATGTTTTTAAGCCATAGTAATATTCTTACTTTGAAAATTTTTTAGACATTAAAATTGAGTAGTCCCTTTTAATAATTTCAAACAGCATTTATTCTCTTGAGAAAAGAAAAATGCTGAAAAAATATTAAAACTATTAAATTTTAGTATGTATATGCAATCTACTCAGTAATTTTGTAGGGAGAAATTGAGTTTTATCCCCATTCATTTTACTTTTAAAATCACTTTAATATGATAATCCGGAACTGTTACTGAATTTTTAATGCGCTATCTTTCACCTTGTCATGTCTGTCTGATCTTATTTGATGCCTTTCGTGCTCCTGTTTTCTATGCCTCTTTTTTTTTAAGTCTCCTCATAAAGTACTTTATTATTTAGTTTTGCATTTTTATCATATATCTTTCATTCTTGACATTATATTATCCTTTAATGTTTCTCACTGTTCAGTTTTTCTCACCTGAGCTTTCTTCTAATCATTCATTCAACCCTATCTGTTTACCTATAGGTCCAGAACCGTGCAAGCAACCACTTCATCAATAAAAATTTCATGATATTCCTTATTCAAAATCGGATCTACTTTTTTTTCCTAATACTTTGTTGCTATTTTAGAAATAATCCTATACATTAATTTGTTTCAGTATAATAATAATTATAATAATAATAAATATTAGTTTCACATACCTGAGAGGTGAGTGATAACCTGTACTCGATCCTGGTGAAGGTGGTGGTCCTAGGAAGAATTTTGGAGGACTTTTTTTGGGCACTTCTGGAGATGGCGAAGGAGAGGACGAACTCAATCCGTTTCCTCTTCTGTGGTGGGGAATGTATCTTGAATCTCTACTGTTGTAGTTCCATTCTGGTTGACTTCTGTTGTTAGAAGAATTCTTTTTCTTGACGAGATTCTTACCGCTACTTGCCGTACTGCTGCTGCTACTGCTTCTATGGTAGCCTGTGGTAATGTTTGGATTGCTTCCTTCATGACTGCTTTCACTTCTTCGCATTTCGTTTACGTAAGCGTAACTTGGTCTTCTTTCTCGCTGAAAATTAAAATAAAAACTAATTTCATATACTAGCAGTGAGGGTACTATTATTATTATTATTATTATTATTATTATTATTATTATTATTTCATTTGAAAAATGGATTGATGAATAATTAAATTAAGGAGATAAAGAATAAAAATAAACCAAAAGGAGATAAAGAATAAAAATAAACCAATAAGTAAATTGTTTATATATAGTATATATATATATCATATTATATATATATATATATATATTAATATTATATATATTATAAATATACGTATATATATAGTATATAATATATATAGAAAAAATAAGTATTATATTTGATATATAATATATAAGATAATTATATTTTATATAAGTATATATATAATTATTTATATTATATATATATATAATTATATTATTATTTTATATATATGTTATTAATAATTTATGGGGTTCGTGCTTATTTTTAATTCTACTCAGTTTTTTTCCCCCCTAGGTCGTTTACGCGCCCTACTTTCTTACAGGGAACAAAATATCAAGTTTTTTTCAATATGATTAATAGAGGGTTATATTATTATTATTTTATTATTTTAGGGTATACTTGAATGATGTATCATAAATTGTAAGAATAGAATGATAATTTTTTAAGTTTTGAAGATTTTTAATGTATTTTCTCATGTCATTAATTATCTAATTGAAAAGAATAATTATAAAGATAATTTTTATGCGTGCGTGCGCGGGACGGGACTCTGGCTTTTCTTTGATTTTTTTTGGGTGTAATTTTAAGCGGTCAGTACAGCCCCTTCAGTGATGTGTTGTTCGTGCACGCACCCCACGCCTCTAGAAAAACAAAAACAAAAAAAAAAAATTTTTTTTTTTTTATTTTATATTTTTTATATTAGTTAATATAATAATTGCTATATTAAATGCAATTATCTCATCCTTCAAATATCAATTTGTTTAAT